>JAVTVY010038313.1:0-17078 GCA_036873755.1 Hanleya hanleyi | reverse complement strand
AATTATGAATGACGGACCAGACGCTTGTCATTGTCAGAACTTTAAATTTTCACTAAATACGGCGACCGTTGCAGCAGGTAACAAATATCTGATCTCGCGCAGATATGAAGCATATACATATAATATTGCGATATAATTCGTATACAATGTCTGCATAAAATGAAAGTACCGAAGTTCTGTTTACTATCAAATGCATGCGAAAAAAATGTATTCTTCGTTCATCTGTCCAGCAACGAAGGAAATTGAGTAACGTTACTTTTTTTGATAAAAAAAAACTACCAGACCGATACTAAACAATAACAATACCAAACAATAACAAAGCACAACATATAATAACGCGTCAAGTTTCAATAACTTGTTAACTGAAAAGTGTGACAAAGATTTTAAACTGATTCGTGAAAATAAACAATCTGAAATGATTAAACGCTAAATAACGTACAACAAATACATGTATCAACAGGGTTAGAGCACTGTTATTGTCCCCCGCCGCAACGCGGCCGGGGACTTTAAAATGGTTCTTGCTTCTCTGTGTCCGTGCATGCACGGACATGTCCGTGCAAATACTTCGTAAGCAATAACTTCTAAATGCTTTGTCGGATTCCTCCGAAATTTGGCATCTGCATTCTTTGCGACAAGACGTCTCTTGGTATTACGTTTCAGTAAGATCCGCCTGTAGGTGGCGCCACTGGGTCTTGTTCCAATCTTTAGTGCATGTCCGTGCAAATACTTCGTAAGCGATAACTCCTAAATGCTTTGTCGGATTCCTCCGAAATTTGGCATCTGCATTCTTTGCGACAAGACGTCTGTTGGTATTACGTTTCAGCAAGATCCACCTGTAGGTGGCGCCACTGGGTCTTGCTCCAATCTTTAGTGGATGTTCGTGCAAATGCTTCGTAAGCGATAACTCCTAACTGCTTTGTCGGATTCCTCCGAAATTTGGCATCTGCATTCTTTGCGACAAGTCGTCTGTTGGTATTATGTTTCAGCAAGATCCGCCTGTAGGTGGCGCCACTGGGTCTTGTTCCAATATTTAGTGCATGTCCGTGCAAATACTGCGTAAGCGATAACTCCTAAATGCTTTGTCGGATTCCTCCAAAATTTGGCATCTGCATTCTTTGCGACAAGACGTCGCTGGTATTACGTTTCAGCAAGATCCGCCTGTAGGTGGCGCCACTGGGTCTTGTTTCAATCTTTAATGCATGTCCGTTCATGTTTGTTCAAATCCTTCGCGAGCGATAACTTTCGAACAATTTGTCGGATTTCTTCGAAATTTGGTAAATGCATTCCCTGCGACAAAACACCGTTGGTGATGCGTTTCAGCAAAATCCACCCGGAAGTGGCGCCACTAGAGTTCATTCCATTATTCCATGCTGCAAGTGATAACTTTCTGGGTAACATGAGAAACGTTGCGGCTCATCGGATTCTTCTCAAATTTGGCATGCATTTACCATGACAGGAGCTGTTGCTTGGGATTGCCTTTCGCTCACTTGCACTCACAGGTGGCGCCACCTGGTGGCAACATCACAAATTCGTTTCCGGGTAATAACTTGAGAACTGACCTGTGACCATCGGATTTTTCTCAAATTTTGTATGAATGTACCGTGACATAAGATGTCGCTTGATAATGCATTTCACTGACTTGCGCCTAGAGCAGAGTTCATGCACAGAAATTCAGATTGAATTCCATGACTTTCCATGACCTTTTATGGACAAATTCCATGACTTTTCCATGACCTATCAGAAATTCTCTATGGATAATGGGGGCATCGAGAAAATCAGTCCACAGCCATGATGACTGAGAAGAGCATTTTCATGGCATTTCTTTTTACACTGATGCAATTTGAGAACAGCCATTTCCTCTTAAATGTACGCTGGGAGTTTAAGAGAATTCCAAGACCAAAGTTGCCTCCCCTGATGCACACTTGATCGCATTCGTAGATCACATGCGACATTCGGCAAATGGAACATTCGCTGGTCCAGGAAATCTTTTCATCTTTTCGGTGAAAAAAATCAAGAGAAATATTGACCTGGCTGACATTTTCAAGTTCCATTTATTTTTTCCATGATCTCTCACAAAATTCAATGACCAGACACAAAATTCCATGACTTTCAAGGCCTGGAAAATCAATTTTCAAATTCCATGACTTCCCAGGATTTTCCATGACCACGGGAACCCTGTAGAGGTGGCGTCACCTGGTATCAAAATCTAAATTTGGTTTCTGGGCAATAACTTGAGGACCCTCATCGGATTCTTCTCAAATTTGGTATGCAGATGTCCCCACGATACCATGTTCCTTGGGATTGTATTTTTCCCGCTTCTGCCTACAGGTGGCGTCTCCTGGTGGGAAAAATTTGTTTCCAGGCAATAATTTGGCAACTGCTCATCAGATTATTCTCAAATTTTGTATTCATATGTGACCCGCCCCAAATAACATGAACACCGGTGGGCATCTAGTACCGGCAATAACTTGAGGACCCCTCTTCAGAGTCTCAAAGTTCATATGCCGATACCATGACATGAGATGTCATTTGGGATTGTGTTTTGCCTGCTTGCACCTACATGTACGGGTGGTGACTCCTTGTGGCAAAGTCTAAATTTGGTTTCTGGGCAATAGGTTGAGGATGCCTTCATATTCTTGTCAAATTTAGTTTGCAGATAATATGCCATGAGTTGTCTCTTGGGGTTGCATTTCAGTTACATAATTTTCATGCTACATGGTAAAGAAAATATATTACAGTAGCAATCAACATTCAGTCAGCCATTCGGAGTTGATCTCAAAACCTGGGAAGGCGGAAAGACCCCTCTGCTTCTCACGCCTGTGAAGTAGCTGTTGCCATCCTCATGAATATCTTCTGAAACCGACAGCGCTTATAAATATTGCTGCCATTTTGGCGGGGGACCTAGCATCCTCTGGCTGCTTGTTGTTTTCAGTAACGAGACATTCAAAGTGCGCGTTTTGCTACTAAATGTAGTAACGTTATTCAATTTTTCTGCTTTACTGGACTGTTTATAGCAATCAATCTGGATGAATGTTACGATAGCAACCAAAGGTATTATTCAGTCGATTTTGAAATCCACCTGGCAACCAGTTTTGCTGATATTAACAACAGTAACATCCTATCAATACACTCTCACGTCTCTTACTCAGACCATGATATCAGGAGAAAACACCACAACGTAAATGCATCCAAATGCAGTTGTTTTATCATAAGATAATCCGCATACTTATATTATGCTATGCTATATTATACAGTTCGCCTAGCCTGGGATGTCACATGCGACAGCTGCACTTCTATATATTCGACATATAACATCGGTACCATGATGTACATTTATAAAGAGAGGGGCCGACTATTAATAATTTACTTTGTCAGAGCTGAGATTCAATGGAAAATTTTATTGTGCACATTAAAAATCCACGTGAAGTGAAAGTTTGTTCTAACATAACTGGTTTATAATGTCGAGCTGTGGACCCTACGTGACATAATTATACTGTACAAACTATCGTTTCTGTATAATATCTCGCACAACACTGGCAAAATTATTATTAGAATAGGCGAGATTGCTTGGGAGTATATTCATACTGGACCATTCTTTGATCTTCATAACATAACATGCTCCTCAGATTTGAGAGGAAGCATTAGAAAACGAAATCTGCGTGACATATTCTTATTTCTTTAAGCAGTAACTGTAAACAGCGAGTTACTCATTAATTCTTAGAGGGTGTTAGTTTGAGGACCTGTGAATGACGAGGCACGCGTCGGAATAAAAACATACATGTAAGTAGAACACTGCATCGAACCAATGGAGAGTATACACCGGTATTAGGCTCATTGAACTGAAAGATACAGGTCACATATTGATATAGTGTGATTGTATCTGCCTCTACTTTAGACCTCAGACTACTAAAAGATTTACATTGACGGCAATGTTAACGTAATTGCATCTCGCCGACTCCCTAATTAAGTCTAGACGTCCATATTTTGGCAAGAGGTACTTTAATACAAGTGCTACAACCTGACAAACGTCTGGTCAGGTGTTGCCCATATCGATTTTCTGATAGCAAAATACGAACGTAGCGTGCAAGATCTATGGCGCTACGTTTCGTAACTTGTGTCTAATTCCGCTTAACCCGGGGCTAGGGGCCGTATGAACCCATGTACTTCCAAGATCCTCATGGTACTCATATGAACAGTCACAATCAAAGCGTGACTGAGATACATCTTTTTTTAGATGACGACTCTATAACGAATATTATGGATTAAGAATACTGATCAGCGATACGGATTTGATATTTTTGGAACATCATGATGTCTTGCCGGCATCATTGAAACTGTTGACCGCTTCTCTCTTGCAGGAAACAAGCCTATGTTTATGTATGCTATGATTGTCTTTTTGAATTTGGTGCTAATACTGTTATGTGGAAAATGGAATAGGTCTTTGGATTATGGACGCGGATATTCTCTAATGGACGACGGCTGGATTATGAATGACGGACTAGACGCTTGTAATGGACGCCCGTACATATGGCATCATACATTTTGGCCTTTTTATCTGCTCTATTCAGAGCGAAACCGAGCACATCATACTCCAAACGCAGATCTACCACTGACCCTCGGTTATTCGTCGCAACGTTTTTTTAGAAACAATTCACTTCTTTGACAGAGGTTGCCTGAAGGGACTAATCACCTAATCTAATTAATCACCCAATCACCTTAATTAAACGCAACATTACTAGGCATGAGTATTCCTTGATTAACCATAGCGTTTGACAAATTTCACTGAGGTTCGCAAAGCGGATGACGTATTGAGGTTTCGATTCCATGTACCTCAACCTAATACAACAAACTTCGACCACCTCCTCAAGCAAGTTCATGAGCCCAACAATGAAATCATGTTTAGCTCAAGTAACCATTGACAGAGTCCCGTGAGTCGTGAAACTGTCAAATTTGGAACTGCTTTCCCGAAAAACTATTTCTGGTCAAATATAATCCTAAAAGTTTCAGCTCCAGAAGAGTGCATGCCAATTGTACAACGAAATCTGATTTCGCTTTCCTAATGAAGTACATCAATAAAGGGTGAACCCTGCGATATTCATTCGTCATTAGCCGAGAAGGAACGGATCTATTCAAGCCATAGACTTTACTATCATAGAAAAAAACCCCATTTAAGTTAAACACTGGTCACTCCGGTTTGTATCCCATGTTCTCGAGTTCGGCTGAATGTGAAGTTAAAGTTAAATTTAAATTTAAGTTTATCTCGTTAAAACTACACACTATTGCCTCTATCTAGCGGCTGGAGCAATGTTAGCGTGGACTCCCTTCCTTATTCAATAATACATGACTGATTACAGCAGTGATGGACAGAGCCGTTTCTCTTGGGGCTGTGTAGGGACTTCAATTTAAGAACACTATCCATTTCGGTAAACGTATCATTATTTCTGAAAATTTTAGCCTTTTCAAGAGACAGTCAGCGATCTGAATCTCCCGATTTTTCGAATAATAGAACTCACGAGGAATAGTTTTGAAGCCGGCCACCACAGCATATCATTGACGGTGTTCTGAAGAGCACAAAATCTTTAAATTTAGAAAACAACCGCGAGTAGTCAGTAGCCAAATCACACAAAATAGCCTCACATTTTCTAAAGGCAGAGTCACACCCCGTATCTGATCAATAACGTGTATGGCCTTTTCCCAATTTTACTAAATCAATTCATAATTGAACAAAAATATGTAACTTTGTGTAGTATGCCTTAACCGAAGTCCATTTTCCAACAAGTTATCCGAATAGCCGTGGACCAGACAAGTGATCACTAAAAGGTTTATATTGACGGCACTGATAACGTAATTGCATCCCGCCGATTCGCTAATTAAGACTAGACTTCCATATTTCAACAAGAAGTACTTCAATTCAACGTGACAAACATGTTAACCAGTTTTGCTCATCTCGATTTTGAGTTATGCGTTGTACATTCGGCCTTTTTCTTTGCTTTAAAATTGTTCATCTTAGCATCAATTAGGCCCGGAGTAAAAATCAAACTCGTAGCGAAACCGAACACATATCATACACCAAACACCTACCACTGGCCTTCGATTCTTCTTCTCAGCAGAGACCGATATTTTTTTCAAATTCAGAGGTTGGCTAAAGTGGTCAACGTATCTGGACAAATGTTTTTAGTGATCGGAGACCTATATATGTATATTAGGTATACTTATTCATTAATCACCGCCCTTCTTAAGTATGAACCGTCCACATATTTCAGTGTAGAAGCTCGCCTTCATCGGCCATCTGACTAAAAAATTAAGCAAAAATTATCATATCTCACGCAGGAAGCCCAATACACCAGTCCAGTTTCAACTTCTCCCTTGACGTTCGTGTGTTGCGATGTTTCTGTCAGGCCAAAGTATTTTGAAGGGTTTAGTCAAAATGTGTCCAAGAAATACGGAACAGTTGATCATTTATCAGGTTTCGGCAACATAAATTGTATTGCTGATAAAACACTATGAGCTAATAATTCACATGACTGATACATGATTATTCTTGTTTGTTACCGGTGCGTGATTTTTTTCCGCTATTCCAACCGACGACGATGTGTTTTTGGTATAACAATAGAGATCATTTGCCTAACGTCATATCAGCTAAAACCAGTCATAACGGTTATCCGTTTCCCATCTTACGTGTTAACCAAATTATGCCGCACAATTTCTATATACAGAAACCCTAAAGCTGTATGAATAAGCAGGTCACCACATGTTGTGCACATTTCATATTGGAACTGTGGACATTAAATTAGATAGCAATTAGGATAAATCGCGAATTGCACAGCTGTACCGAAGCCTGAAGTTAAAAGTACAATATTGTACTAATATTGTACTGATATGCCAGTACATGCATGAATACTGTTAGAGTTGTGAAATCAAGTGTTATCTCAGTATTTACTGATCAATCTTGCTTCGTACGTATGCGCTGCTCACCTTTATCCGTTGCTACTCTAGCAATATTTTGACCACACGCTCTATTAAATACATGTAAGTAGCAGAAATAAATACTGGTGAAGCAAAAATTATGGGCTCAAGTATGGATTAATTATCCAAGCATATAGATTAAACAAATTAACAAAGGGATACTATAGAGCAGGATTTCAAATATTCAGCGGACGATAGTGTATACTCTCATATCAAATTTCGTATTCATCTAGTAACACCGGATCCTTCACTAATATCTTATGATATTGCCGTAGCTCATGCTACGTTACCAATAATTAATAATCATTATCGGTATGATCACTATCGCAAGTTCTTCCGTAGAAAGTGGATATTGAAGAATGAGTAATAGTTGGAAAGAGTTGGGCATATGAATGGATAATTTGTGTCCTTGTAGCTGTCATATTGAAGTACATGTCTTTGAGTCATCCTGTTTAACTTAATGAAGCATTGGTAATATAATTTTCAATTAGTTACAGGACAGTTATCGACTGAAGACAATAACCTACCGGAGTGTAGACTTTGGTAAAATATTTCCGAGGACAACTCCATACCGGAATAATTTACAGCAAAGCGAGAAAAAAATGTTAAAATGTTTCGACTAACACGTTTCTTCCATTTGTTCGATATAAAGTAACCAGGAATTTCAAAATCATTCCCCATTGAGCCAATTGTAAGAACTAATGGAAAACTCACATATACGTGTAAAGGGTTTCTATGAGAAATAGACGACAATTTTTAGGTTTGCATACACTACAGCAAGACTTACAGGTTTATCGACACTGTCATTGTTTTGAAAAGCAAAGATTTCTTCTTTAGAAGCAGCAGGAACGCAACTTAGCTGAGTGGTGCTTAGTTCGTTCGTCGCGATATGACTGAAATACTGTGAAAAACGACGTTAAATCTCATTCACTCACTCACTCACTCACTCACTTACTGACTAGTTTTGTGCGTTGTGTACTGTGATACGGTCTTCTCTGACCGTAAGAGGTGCAACACTGGACAACCATTCCCCGACGGACTGCTCTTGTACCGGTATGGTAACATAAATTCAGAATGGTATCCGGTGGCTGACGCCCATCTCTGCTTACAAGCATTTGATAAACAGGCGTAGCGGGCTTATAACACTTACTTATTGATAGTAACAGTCTGTCAAGGAAAATATCAGAGAAGTTATAATGTAAATAACTGATGATGCTGTAAGTTATCAGAAAATATAGCATTTCTTAAATCGAACATCAGATCGAAGTACCGTATACTACGATACAGCGAATTCAGGCCATTTAAATTGATATTATAATTGTTCTTTTTGCAATTATTATTACAATACGCTTTTGAGATTGCTGTTGTGCTTGGTCGTAACATGCAATGGAGGTGAAATTGACATGTCTGGCAAGAAGTTATGGAACCCAACAAGCCCATGTAACCCAACAATCCCATATTCTGACAAAACAAATTTCGACAATTACAAAGGTTCTCAGAATTTATGATGTGAAGGCTTTCTGTATTTCAGTCACGATTTTCTCGTGCTCGTTCCAATTTTTTCGTCCTATTTCCAATAGCATATAAAAGCAATATTCTGTGAAGTTCAAATGTATCCCAGCTGTATTAATAAGTGTGCTCTGAAGTTAACTTTAACAACGAATACGTCTGGATAGGGCATTGATAGCTAGAATGATTAATAAGGTGCTCTGCATCTTCAGTGTGACAAAAGGTAAAAACTTATCCCTTATCAAAAGGTATTTCGATGATAAACGGGAAAGAATATGTGGGGATGTGCGCTAGCACATATCCAATACCCCCCGATTTCGAGATATATAACGAGGTCATGCTAGCAATGCTAAAACCCAGATATCGTTGTTGCCTTAACTAACATCAGTAATAACCGTTATTGCCTTTACTAACATCAGTAATAACGGCTATTTCCTTTACAAACATCAGTAATAACGGCTGTTGCCTTTACTAATGTCCGAAATAACCGTTGTTTCCTTTACTAACATCAGTAATAACCGTTGTTGCCTTTACTAACATCAGTAATAACCGTTTTTGCCTTTACTAGCATCAGTAATAACCCTTGTTGCCATTACTAACATCAGTAATTACGGTTATTTCCTTTGCTATCATCAGTAATAAGGGTTGTTGCCTTTAATAATGTCCGTAATAACCGTTGTTGCCTTTACTAACATCAGTACTGACCGCTGTTGCCTTTGCTAACATCAGTAATAAATGTTGTTGCCTTTACTAACATCAGTAATAACCGTAGACCATCTTTTACTCTAAAGAAAGCTGAACACTGTTGCTGTAGACAACAAATATCTGATCTGGCGCATACAAGAAGCATTCTCTCTTGCAGGAAATTAGCCTATTTTTATGTATACTATGATTTATCTTGATGCGAATTTGGTGCTAATGTTTTATGAACTAGTTCTTTGGATTATGGACGCGAAAATTCTTCAATGGACGACGGCTGAATATTGAATGACGGACTAGACGCTTGTATTCGAAAATTATTTTGCTTTTATATGCATGTCAGCATAAAGTAATAAGTTCTGTCTACTATCAAATGAATGCAAACAGATTTATTAGATGTAGAGATGATTTCGTGGAAATAAACAGCCTGAAAGTGATTAAACATTAAGTACCACATATATCACCATGGTTAGAGAATTGCTAGTAATGAAACAATACTAAATGTGTTAAAGTTATTTAATTTCCTTCCTTGCTGGACTGTTTATGACAACCAATATGGATGAATACTGTCAACAGCGTTGACAGCTCCCGAGCTAGCGTATCTAATTTCGCTTAAGCCGGTGCTAGGGGCCATTTAGCTACTTCATTGTCTTCACATGAACAACTGCAATAAAAGCGCGGCTGAGATACTAAGGCTACATCCGAGAATCCACCGAATTCTCGGGTCTAAATGTTAGGTGTCCTACATGTAGAGTCATATGGTTGCTTTTTAGTCGCCAGACGTCGTCAATTTTCTCCACCTCTTGCATATCGCTCCAGTTTATACCACCAAACGCCTCAAATCAAAGTTTCTCAAAGTCAGTGATAAATATCATACACTGCCGGCATTATACGATAATAGCGTGCAAGGTCTCTCGCACTACGTTTCGTAACTTGTGTCTAATTCCGCTTAACCCATGACTATGAACCGCTTGAATATCAACTGTGGTATATTTCCATGGTGTTCAAATGAACAGGCACAATCAAAGTTTGACAGATATATACTCTAGAAAACGGATAGAAAATCATGAACATCATCATATCTTGCTGACATCACTGCAACCTGCTGACCGCTTCTTTGGGAGACCATCTTGTGTATTTATTATTATTTCATACACATTAGGAATTGGTGCTAATTGTCATACAGAAGCGGTCTTTCGATTATTGACGCGGAAATCCTGTTGAATATTGAATGGCGTATCGGACGCTTGCTATTCGAATATCAACGCGTAAAATCCCGTAAAATGTGAAATTAAATACGTTACTGCAAGTGTACTTACTTACTTACCCAATACTCTGTAAGTTACGGTTCTGCACGGTTATGTAAATCCACCTGGATGCAATTGAAATGTTATTTCGCCACGGTTCTGAACGGTTATGTAAATCCACCTTGATACTATTGAAATGTTACTTCGCCAGATTGTAAACCGCACAATTATAGTATGCTACCTTATACTGTACACTTCTCCCAACCTGGGATGTGACATGCGACAGCTGTACTCTGAGGTATTAGACATATACCATCTCTAACATGATGTACATGAATGAAGATACGGCCGACTTTTACTTGTCAGTGCTGAAGTTCAACTGAAATTCTTATTGATCTATCTGATGTGAGAGGATAACAGAATATAGCCGGATAAACTACCACAACCACCGTCTGTATGACACATTCCCATATGACATATATGGCGACAAATGTGTTATCAATATATGAATAATTATAACCGGATAGCCTTAAAATAGACACCGGAAGTACACAGATGGAGAAGGGAACTGAACTGAAAGTTTGTTATAATCGAAACAGCTCTTAAATGTCCTATATATCCTTCGTAAATTATGCACTCTCCGCAGAAACTGCATGGTGGCCACTTACCCTTCAGCCGTACTACATTTTTGTTTGTAATGACTGATAAAGGCCCAGGGTATG
The DNA here is from genome assembly GCA_036873755.1 of Hanleya hanleyi. Lineage (NCBI taxonomy): Eukaryota > Metazoa > Mollusca > Polyplacophora > Lepidopleurida > Hanleyidae > Hanleya > Hanleya hanleyi. The sequence continues at coordinate 5,935 of JAVTVY010038313.1, read as the reverse complement.
ACTAGTGAGCAGGTGTACTTAAATATCTGGATGGTGTATAGTTCAGAAGCTTGTTTATTTGTCATATCAATATGTCCCGTGATGAATAAAAAGTAGACCACATAATATTTTAAAGAGATACAGAGATAATCCAACTATGTCATCGTGTGACCTATATCGTTTAATTTATTGATCCTAGTATATAGTGCCAAGTAGTTTAATACAATGTCTTACAGGTTGTTTTGTTTATTTGAATGTATATCTCGCCATGTACACGTACTTAAACAAATGCCTACTCAAAATTAATGAGTCATTAAAATTTTATGAGTAAGTCGTTGTTTACGATTATTCCAGAAACACATCTGTATATCATATTCGGCTTCCTTGTTTGCCTTTACAATTTTGCGGATTAATGTATGTCATGAAACTTGATGAGCTATCTGATAGCGGTATTGTTCCACCGATCCGCAGTAATAAACATATGGCACAGTTACTAGGATGCGTGCCAACGAGCTGAATTTCCAAACAAAAGTACCCAGACATCTCAAAGTGGAATAAAAGTCAACAAAAGACATAACATAACCATTTATGCGTTTTACTGGTGGTTCGATAGTGCGATAGAACTGACAAAAATGGCATTTTAGATTCAACGGTAGGAGGGTGTAAAGTGCCCCAGAGGTTGAAAATTACTCCTTTGGAGTCCCCCAAAATGCACTCTAATTCACTTTCAATGAAAAGAAAATTAATAAATGAAACTTCAATAATATTCCCCACACCCACCTCGATACCCGGCCCCCACCCCCTCCTAGAAATAGGACTGAAAAGGTTCAGTTTATCCGTTATACTGCTGAACTTTTCTGAGAAAATATGGTGTCCCCTGTTTTTATTACATATTCAACACGCACTATATGTGTTTAGTATTATATAGCAAGATGGGGAATATGTGACCTTGGGAAGTTTGATTTATTAAGCACCAAAGAAAAAACATCAAATTTCCCTATATTCAGTGTTATGGCTTTTAAGTAGTACATGTATACACGCATTTGGCTGCCTTATGTTTTAACGAGTATGGTGACCCTCTATTTTTTCCATGGATCATCTTCTCTTAACCTCATGACAGAATACTGAAAAAAAAAGAAAAAAATTCAATATCTAGAAATGAACGTCCTCTACTGCCTTACATTAAACTCTGATAACAGTCCAGCCCATTTTCTCTTAGTTTATCAATACTGGAATACAATGGATATGTATTAGTCCTTATTAAACAGGGCTATACCACCACCACTCAAAGTTTCTCAAATTTTGGCGATACATATCGCATGCTGGTAGCAAAATAATAATAGCGTAAACAATCTATGGCGTTACGTAACTTGCGCCTAATTCCGCTTAACTCTGGGCTAGGGGCCGTATGAACCCATGTACTTCAAGATCCCGATGATGTTCATATGAACAGTCACAATCAAAGCGTGACTGAGATACAACATTCTCTAGATGACGAGTTTACACGACTATCATAGGGATTAAGAATATTGATCAGCGATACGGATTTGATATTTTTGGAGCATCAAGATGTCTTAACGGCATCGTTGAAAACTGTTGACCGCTGCTTTCTTGTAGGAAACTAGCCTATGTTTTTGCATACTATCATTGTCGTTTTGGATTTGATGCTAATGCTGTTTTGTGGAATATGGAATATGTCTTCGGATTATGGACTCGGATATTCTTCAGTGGACGACGGCTGAATAATGGATGTCAGACCAGACGCTTGTGATCATAGTATACACAAATAGGCATCACATTTTATTTCCTAACAGTCTTTGAATAGCAGAGTGAAGGATATACGATGGGGACTCTAGATAGGTATGACCAGCGGCTCTATGTTCCTGGAACAATGGAGCATATGTATAGGGTCCCTTACAAACATAAACGTGGGGATTGCGTAGGGAAAATGTGGGGTTTTGGTGGGCGCGTGGGGTTCGTGTGGGGCGAAGCGTGGTTTGGAACTTTCCTCGTGGGGATAACGTAGGGTTTGTGTGGGGCAGCTGCCCACGGTTATGCAAATTTAGCATAAATATGGGGATTATGTAGGGCTGATGTGGGGATTATGACTGGTGAATGAGCGAGAATTCAAAGTTCGCGTGGGGATGATGTAGGGCATACCTTTATCTGCTATATATTCAAAGTCTAACGTGGGGTTGGTGTAGGGAAAATGAACTTCGGATTTAATCGACTGAGTTGTTTGTAGGGATTAGGTGGGGTGGACTTTTTCCAGCGCTCGTAGACAAAGTCCAATGTAGGGAATGTGCCGGGCTGTGCTGAAAGTTTAAGTCCGGCGTGGGGATGATGTAGGGCAAAATGCTCGCCGTTTTCATAGCTTAAGATAAACGTGGGGATTTTGTTGGGCAAGCATTCTTTCATGCATAGCCTAAGACGATAGTGGGGTTGAAGTGGGGCGATATTTTATTTGCACATATAGTGTGAGATAAATGTGGGGATCATGCAGGCAGACTGTGAACTCTGTTTTCTTAAAAGAATATACAAAAACATTTATATTTTTTTCATGATCCTATAATACTCGAAATGAAAACTATTTATTTAGATTTGTATTTTTTTGATGCATTTTCAATCAAAGTTATTAAAACGTTTTGTGCCGGTGTATCGCGAAAAATTCCCGTCGAATCGACACCATGCATCTTTCACGGTAAACCTCTCGTCGTGAGGTGAAAGAAATGTGTAGCAAAAGATATATTTTTGAAACGGGTATCTGTACAGGTTTAAAAATAACTAAACAGAATCAAATATCGAAGAGATACAGGCAGAGTTATCAAGTGTTGGTTACCATCTCCGGCGTATCCCCCTCATATTTTCGCGGAATATAGGCCGTGCCCATTGCCCTATAGGACTAGGTTTAAAGATTGCTAGAATATCAATTCACTGATCATATGTCATAAGAATATTTTTTAATGTAATGCATGAATAGACGTTCTGTGTCTAATGTATCGCATCCATAAATTTCCTCCGATATATAAGGCTAAATCACGACTATAAATGTGAGCCGTCTTAGGCCATTGCCTATTAATTTGCATGTTAATCGAGTTGTCTCCCTTCATATCAAGACTTTCTACAAGCAAATTTGCGCGCGCAACACCGGAAGTGGGGCTCGATTGTAAACATTGGCAAGTTGAACTTGGTTGAGATTTCTTCACCAAAACGTTAAGATGGCGAATAAATACGAAGAATGGACGCTGAAAGACCTAAAGGATGAACTGAGGAAACGGAAAGCTAAACTATCGGGAAGAAAACATGAATTAGTCGAACGGTAAGGTGTTTTGATTTACATGTCAAATCGTATACCTATTGACGTGCACCCCATTTTCGTGGCCTACAAACTTTTCGCAGTGTTACTGTTGTTATGACCTGAAAAAATGAATGTTTATTTCCGATTTATTTAAAAGATTCTGTCCCTAAAACGGGATGAATATTCAGACAGCTGGCCGTTTAGGTACAGGGGTGAAATCACCTGTTTTCGAACCAACACGATATCAGTACAGTGACGTCGCCAGTTCCGATCCAGTGCCAGTTCCGACCCACTTCCCAAACTATTGATTTTTGTCATAACCATGATCACGCGAAATCATAAAACATTTGATCAAACTCTCAATCATCGTAAATTATATTATGCATTCACTGGTTTCGTTAGGAGACGGCTTTGCCGAACTACTCCATACACACAACTACATCGGTCTAAGTATACAAACACCATCAGGTTTGGGATAAAGCTATTTCGAGCTTTTTTAGATCCATCAGGCTTTTTTAGCTTGATCAAGGACCCTATTTTGGTGGAAAGTTATCACGTTGACGATTACATTTGTTTATATCTGGGTCAAAGGTCAATGTCAAAATGAGGCTGGATCGGAACTGGCGACACTGGGTCGGAACTGACACCTCTCATCAAGAAATGTAATTTTATTTTCCCGGCAGTTCAGTTTATCCCTAGCTAAGTTAGTTTGTTAATAAAGGCGATGGACAATTGTACAGCGATCAAGATAATGAATATGCCAATCAAGCCATTTCCTTCTGAAACAGATGCAAATTTCACTTTAGTGGATCGAAACTGGCGACTCGTCTGTATTAAGTTAATTTTACTGACCGCTAGTTTTAGATTTGATATGGTGATCTGTCCAGTCAGAATATATGTTTATATAGAAACAACAGAGAAAAAGTTCTGTATATGAAACTATTCCAGGCCAGGAATGTTTTTATTATTGAAAAAAAGGGGGGGGGGAGAGGAGGGGGAGGGGAGGTGCAAAACTTCTATTGAATACACCTTTTTTTTATCAGGTTGCAAGCATATGACTGAAATGATAATTTCAAGGGTGATGTCATGGAACCATCTAGCATGTCATGGACATTCGGCCATCAGAAGAGTACAAAGATTTGAACAGTGACAAGGTAGAAATATCCCTTCAATGACTGTATCTGGATTGATTAATTACTTGTCATTGATACACTTCATTATTGCAATATGAATTGTTTGTTTGTTTTTTATTCTGTTTAATGCATAACTGACTAGAAGTATGATCATCAAATTAGAAATACATGTATGGCAGTTTGTATGTCATTGGCTGAACACCTCACCTACATTTACCTCCATTAGTTTGCTCTCAATGGAAAGGAAGATTGATTTTTATTTGCAACGGAATGAATTATCTGTTTACAAGTGAAATAGGCTGAGAGCACAGTTTAAAATATGAAATTCTGTTCTGTAACCGGTACTTTAGACTATAAAACTGTCACGTTTAACAGTATTATGTTTGATACTAAAATGCATTTCTGCCTCTCTTTTCAGGTAACACTAATTTGCTACAGAATGTATACTGCCCTGATTGAGTTTTATCTAATATAAATAATTTTGTTTGTATTTCAATGATTTATAGGAACAGGCAAATAATGGACCCCACCCATTGTGTGAATTGATAACAGGATAATGGATTAGATTGGCTTGTGGACCTCATGTGAATACCAGTTATCCTCTCCTACAAGGAAAGGAAGTTACACCTAGAGGTGAGGAAATCTTATAATCACTGCATGTCTGAGAAAAAACTGTGATATCCTGTTCATTTCTAAGAGGTGGGATGTCCCACCAGTTGTGGGGAAAGGGGTGCCAAACCAGTTATTTGTAGCTTATTATTTACCGGGCATGTTTCAGGGCCAGCCCCTTGACTTGCTGTACATTAGGGGTTAAGAGTTTCATTTCTGATCTAATTATCTCTGATTTTGTGATATATAAGTTGAGTGTACAAGTCATATCTGCAGGCCCGTGTTCGGTACATCTACTAAATTGTGTTCGGTACGGCTACCAAATTATTTATCTCCTTGAAAAATTATGCCCCTTTTGCGATATTGGCTTGAATGTTACCGTAGCTGTTAAATCTGCAGAATAATGATATGCTGTAAAAAGTACAATCCTGAATGATTAGTACATGTAGCCCAGGCCTGACCCAGGCTGTTTTCGAGCTCATTATGAACCCCCCCCCAAAAATAAAACAATAAACAAATCCCCTCTCTGAACAGGCTGAAACCAATACTAAGTACTTTCGCCAAATATGAATTAGATATCCGGCTGTATTTAGACCATTTAGTACTCCCACAGCTTCCATAGGCTTCGACAGTCTCACATCATGGCCTATTTCATTATAACTTATCACACTCTGCACCATCTATAGGTGCCCAAACTAAAAGTCTAGATCAGGCCCTGTAACCATAATATATTGCACTTTCTCAGCATATTTCTTAGTTACTCGGGGGAAGCAGAGGGGTTTTGCGAGTCTCACCCTCATGTTAATTTCCTGCTTTTGAAGGATTGTGCACACGTTGACTAACGGACGATTTAGAAAAATCTGTTAATCCACTCTTAACTCGATGGGTATTTTTCACTGCTGCTGCAAGTTCGTTT
>JAVTVY010038312.1:0-17324 GCA_036873755.1 Hanleya hanleyi | reverse complement strand
GGAACAACATAGATGCCTCCACGTTTGAAGAATCGTGACGTCACCGTACACTAGTTCTTCTGCCTCTGGAGGTAAAAACGCGTCAATTGGCAGAGGTGCAGTATTCGAGACTGTAGGTCACAAACATGAACGACGATGATAGGGAGACATGTCGGGATTATCTGGCACCTTGTGACAGAATCAGGCCGTATTCTACAACGAAACTAATCTATAACATTGCATCTGTCAGTCGAGGAACGGAGAGGTGCATAAAAACGACCATGTGCGGCCATGTTATCTCAGCGCAGAGAATGTCCGATGACGTAGGAGATTATCGGCACAACTGAATATTACTCTTTTCCATTGGTTTAAAATCAAGCCCAAAATAAACATGGCGGCGCCCTCGAGAAATTGCAAATCACAGTATTTTCTATGTTTGCGTCTTTCTCATTCATTGGGGGGAAAATGGGAAAAAATCTTTGTCGCGATTTTTTAATCTATAGGGACTCTTGTATAATTCCCGCGGTGTTTTACCACAGAGTTTACGTTCCCTTTAAATAATTTCAAAGGTACCATAACATGTTCGGTGAAGAAAATAAAAAAATTATGTTGTACCGTTAACAAATAATTGCGACTGTTGACTGCTCAGAATGAAACAGTCGGGACATTAACAAATTATGCCCATCTTTGGTAATCACCTAAACTAGTAATAAAAAGAAATCTTGAAGATTGAATTTTTTTTGACACCGTGAAATTGTGAAAGTGAAAGCTGTGAAATGCATCTAATCTTTCAAATATTGGTTAGTTGTGGACAGTATTGCATGAAAACAGCCGGAATCTCTGATGGAACTCAAATCTCTCATTGCTCATTCACTACAGTGCTGCTTGCTCTCCTTTGCTCGATAAAACTATGTTAGTTGGCAGTGGGCAGAAATAACTACGGACCCGTAAGTTTACCAGCAAACTACTAACAATAACAACCTGACTGCATAGTCCCACAGAAACATGCAACACACAAAATATAGATTTTCTTCCTGAATCGGCCAACCAATAGGCGAAAACATACCTGCTAGTGTATTGTTTCATTTTCAACAGTTTAATTTTTATCTCGCTCAGCTGCCCGAGACACATGCTTGAGTGGTGCTATTAAACCACCAGAATGGAATTTAATAGGCTAAAATATGTACCTCAATTATCATGTTGGTTGGGGGTTAACTGTCAAAAACTGGACCCAAACTGTTTTTGCCAACCCTATACTTCTTGCACGCCATAAGCACATCGAAGGCCATCTAACAATTGGTTAGAGCGGTAATATCTCGGATACTCTTGGTTATAGTGTCTCTAATCCGTATCCAGACATGCCGCGCATATATCACAATAATGTGTTAATTGCGAAGCAACAGGGAATCACATTTCGATAAAGAAGCAGTAGAAAAGTTTGATTTCAAATTAAAGATATTCTTGAATACAGGCCTAAAATAATTAGATGCCACTGCCCATGTCACATCTCGAATCTGCTAAACCTCCAGAAACTTTACTGGCCTACTTGCTGATGAATTAAAGTACCAGAGACTGCAGTAACAAGTTTTGTGAATTAATTTAAAGCCTTGAGGTTCCATCCAATGATAATCATTCTCAGATGGTCTGAATCTCGAATAGACTGCAACACAGGTCTTCCTGGAATCAGGAAACCTTCACAAGTCAAAATGGAACATACACCCAAGGGTTCCCAATGGGCATATCTCCAGATGGTCTAAATCTCGAATGGACCGCTACCCAGAGCTTCTTGGGATCAGGGAACCCTCAAAAGTCACAATGCAACATAAAACCTAGGGTTCCCGATGGGCATAGATAGCAGTGCACAAGGTGAGCATCAATAAACAATAAAAATAATTAAAAATCATAAACTCATCATAGCCATCTGAAAACCTAATCATTTCATCAGTCGCCATACAGCAAGCTCTCACCAAAGTTCGGTCAGGCCAGATTTAATAGATCTGCAGATATTCAGCGGACAAGAACACATGTTGACGGATGGACGACCGGTCAGACGGACGCACGTACATGGCAACGACAAGACCCCGCAGCCCTATGGGCTGAGGAGTAAAAAACGAGTCAACACTCACCTGTGACGGGGCTTACTGCAGTAATCCCAGGGATATCAAGGAATATGGCCGCAAATTGAACAATGAATATTATCGAAATCATCACCTTGCTATCTCGGAGCTAGAACTCAGTAATTGACACTGGGCCTGAAAAGTATAGCTTCAATTTGTGTTCGTGTCTCTAACGTTGTTGAACAGTCTACGTCTTTCGTGTTCTTTCTCATCCTTTGATCTTGATAACCTTTGACGCTGGCACCTGTGAATGATCTCTGTTAGTATTTTTTCCAGACAGAGTTCGCAGCTTTATACTTTAATGATCAGTAAACAAAGTATCAGTTTTGACCATGACGTCGGTGTATTGACCGGGTCTATAAATATGGCGGCCGGAAGAACGGGCAAACAGAATGTTCCACCAATGCTCAAGTACTGACTTACATCTTATAAAATAGTAGCGGACATGAGTACTATAGCCTATAACTACGGTACGGAGCCGTGGAAGGGACATGCGTTTTATTTATATTTTCACTCTCAGGAAAACAGATTATTTCCCCTTTTTCTCTCAAAACTTGTGAAAAAGATATTTTATTTATTTTTTCGGATTTGGAAAAGAGAATAATTTTCCTTTCAGTGAAAAAGGAATTTTATTTATATTTTCGGTCTTCGAAAATAAAAATAATTTTCCTTTTTCTTCATCAGTGCAAAAGGATTTTTTTTTATATTTTCGGTCTTCGAAAAAAAAAAAAAAATTGCCTTTTATTTACGTCAGTGAAAAAAGAATTTTATTTATTTTTCTGACCGTCAAAATAAAAGTTTTTCTTCTTTCGCATCAACTGAGTTATCTCGGGCCCTTAGATAATTGTCCAATGAGAAAGTAGCATAGTGGGCTATGGTACGAAAATGGTAGGCTCTCATTGGTCAATTATCTTGGACCCCGAGATAATATCTAGGGCCCCAAGATAATCAGCCAATGAAAACCGCTTTTAAAACCGCCATTTCGCGTTGAACTGCCATTAAATCAACTATGTCTTTGTACATCAATCCACAGTCAAAATACAAACGAATCAACGATTCCCTGTTGGATAAATCCATGGCGCCGCAAATGGATGATAATTCTATAAGGAAACGATACTAAAGGAAAGTTTTCATTGGCTGATTATCTCGGGGCCCTAGATATTATCTCGGGGTCCAAGATAATTGACCAATGAGAGTCTGCGATTCTCGTACCATAGCCCACTATGCTGCTTTCTCATTGGGCAATTATTTAAGGGCCCGAGATAATTCAGTTGATGCAAAAGAAGAAAAACTTTTATTTTGACGGCCAGAAAAATAAAAAAAAATCCCTTTTCATTGACGTAAATAAAAAAGGATTTTTTTTTTTTTCGAAGACCGAAAATATAAATAAAATTCCTTTTTCACTGAAAGGAAAATTATTCTCTTTTCCAAGCCGAAAAAATAAATAAAATTTCTTTTTCACAAGTTTTGAAAGAAAAAGGAAAAAAATTCTGTTTTCCTAAGGGTGAAAATATAAATAAAACGCATGTCCCTTCCACGGCTCCGTATATAACAATGCATATCTGACATGTTTTCTGCTTTTTCCGAGTCAACATCTGTAAAACTGGACTAAGCTTTCTGATTATTGATTTGCATCTTTTCCGGGTTCTAGATTCGCTTGCAAGATACTAGAATGTGAAAGAGGGTTCGATAACACCTGCGGTTATTGAGTCTTATCATTTCAGTAAATCCCATAATGAAAGGAAATCATATTATATTCCACTCATTCCATTTCCGAAAGGAAATAATTATGTTGCTATGCCACTAAACGAGACTCTTGTTACTCTGTAAACTTTTTCCGCCATGACGACGAAACATAACACTGAGAATTCCGTGTAAGTGCATTAAGAGATCATAAAGTTAACAAACACTACACAGCCATTATTGAAACACATTCCGGTATAGAAGTCATACAAAACTGTCAGTAATTAGAGAGAAGAAAAATACTTTTCTAGGAAAGTCTTGATAGAACAAACAGATCTACTTATCGAACTGACGCAAGCAGAAGTTTAAAACACAATTAGTAAGAATCGGTTCAAATTCAACCTTCCGAACAAAAGTTCAACACAAAGATTTTGTATGAATTATTAAAATCGTTTATCAAGTGTAGGAATACCTATTGATGAAATCGAAGACGTGGGGCAGAATTGACGTTTACAAACAGATAAGATTAAATATTGGGATAGTCGCGTCGATTAACTGTCAACAATATTGCATGAATGCATCATGTTTTAATTATATTCCCACTGATATGGTGAATATGATATTGGTGTTTCGCTGGCAGGTAATAAAAAGTTGCCTCAGTTCAACAGTTAAATAATCGATTATCAATGGGCATCAGAAAAGTGTTACGTTTACTGAAAACTGGAAAATTGGAATTCTCTCTCGATCGAAGCCGTTTATCCAGCATTAAGGTTATCAAGTGCTACAAATATTATTCTGGGTATTGGCCATGATTTTTCCGTCCAAGAATGTGATTTTATTTTATGCGCTGGCATAGAAATTATGGATTGTAACTCCGGAACAGAAAATGAATAAAGGGCTGTAATATTCTGGCAGTACCGTCATTTCTTGGTGCAAAATATCATGGGTAATTTCAAAATGGCGGCTGTGATGGAATTTCCTCCATGCTTTTGTCCATTATTTCGTATTTTCTCTGCCCCAAATCGCATTAAGCAAATTCAGTGCGCCTAAGAAACTTTATCATATTGTTGAAAACCCACCGAGGAATAGCAGGATCGCACTTTACATGACGTCATCATGGAAACCAATTTGCATTCCGTGGAAGTGTTTGACTCATAGCTTTAGCCATTTCTGCAAAGGCCTCCGATGAATCATTGTCCCTCTTTAAGGTCGAATGTAGTAAAATCTGCTTATCGCAAATACGCCCTCAGTTATCTTAAATAACGGATTGAGAAAATATTCTAGAATATTTGTTGAAAAAAAAGACCTATTTTATCAAAGAGAATTCCTTGCATATGAACCGATAGATTCTGAATACAATTATAAAGTTAATATTTATTAATTAATTCGTTCTGAGGGCCTTTGGTACCTACCTAAATTAATAGTATATAACAATTGTATTTGATATCTTTCCATCTGTTTTCAATAGTTTGCTCATTTTACCCGTTGTTTAAGAGCCCAGGGTTACATGCCTGTTGAAGCGCAATCGTTCGGCCTTCGCCGCCGCTTTCTGTGTGCGTCGATGCCTAATGATCGCAGAATTGGTAAATGGCTATTGAACGCAATGAGTCTGGTCTGTTTTGTTTCTCTGAGGAAAATCTCTTGTCAACGATGGGCACAATACAACATTAGAACATCTGGAACATTTTACATGATATGATATGAGTTGTTTTTTTTCCAAAGGAGGTGTTTGTTTTGACTGTATTTTTTTCCTTAGTGAGTTGCGTTTATAATCCGAAAATATAATTTCCTCGTGTTTACTTCAAAAGTCATTAGCTTGAGAGAAAAAATAATAATTTCCGTATTCTGATTTTTCACCAACGCAAAAGATTTGTCCAAAAACTTTTACGAGTATGAGAAAATAGGCATTTGTTTGTTTTGCAATTTTTGGCGCTATTCTTGGAGGAAACTTCCTTCAGATGTAAAATATGACACTTTTAACCAAAACGAGTCTTAGATATTCAAATTCGATGAGTTTAATCCTAAATGATGCTGGAAAATCGTTTTGGTTGAATGAGTGAGTGAGTAAATAGAATTTAACGTCGCTTTCAACAATATTTCAGCTATATCACGACGAACCAACTGAGCACCACCCAGCCCAGTTGTGTTCCTGCTACTTCAAAGAAGAAATCTTTGAAGCAGCATGGAACCAGACACCCTCCATCAACCCTATAAAACACTGAGGACAGTGCACAAGACACAGACAGGACCGTTTTGGTTGAAGGTATCATATTGTCATAATATAGAAATATGTCAAAATGCTTGGAATGCCCTGTAAGGGTGTAGTTCTCCGCCATTCGGCACATGATTCCTCTACATGGTCGAGTGGTTAAAATGTCAAACTACAGATTAAACGAAGGCCAACTTTTGGGTTCGAAACACCAAATTATAAAAAGTGTTTGTTTCATTACATAAAAGTATTTCGTCGAAGAGGAGCGGAAAGATAAAACTTGTAACTACGAACGGAAAAGTTAAAATGTAATACTTGTCTTTTATAAAGGCATGTTAGGCCAAAAACGGAATATTCCTGGTTCACGGTTATTCTTCAATGCTTCGTCACTACAATATGGTTATATTCATTTCCCATTTTGCCGCTAATGTAGTTGTTCACAGTTTTCCAACTTAACATATTCTCTATTTATTCATGAAACGATCATCAACAAGTGGTGAGGCTTGCTTCCCATCTGATTGATTATGGTTGTGCCAATATGCTTTTTGCAGTTTCCTTATTTATTGTTCGCTAAACTTTCAGCAGAGAGTTGGGAGTTTCGGGGTAGGTTTATATATTTATATAACTGATTATTGTTCGTAAATAGTTGGGTCGTTCATGAAAATATATATGGTAAGTGTATGAGAATTTGAACCAGAAATTTCCATTAGACTGGCCTCGCCGGGCTGACAACTGAGAATTGGGGAATACCTGAGCATTGCGTCACAATGTACCGGCCGGCTCGGAGCGAGACAATAGAGCAGCAGTGAGCGACGCTGAAGGGAGAAATATCCATCTAAAGCGAACACCTTTGTACAAAACACAAAGTTCAGATAAAACGGGTAGACCGAGCCTGAGAGAACTGCTGGATTTCATCCATGAACAGAATATCGGCCTGTCGGGTCAAGTGCCTTCTTGTCAGTGCGCTGGAAATTTTTTCGCCATCATGGAACATGTATGTTTTTATATCTGTGCATGGTCAAATTCTGCTGGTGACATTTGGCGCCTTGCACTCTATGAATTTTTACCCTTTCAGTTTCCATCAGATATGTTGAAGGAGCTAATTATTGTATATGTTATTGCATTTTTGTATTTAATTATGGTGCTATGCGTCGTGCGGTCATTCAGTCAACGTGACAACAGAAACAGCTACAATAAAAGCGTGGCTAAAACACGGAACATCAAAGGGATCAATCTTCATCCTTTGGTGGTCTGTAGTTAAATCAGCCAGTATCAGATAGGGTTTGTCAGGAGTGACCGGATTAATTGACATTCATCTTATGGAATAGTAGCGGGCAAGAGCACTATAACCTAAAACAATGTATATCTGACATGTTCCCTGCTTTTTCCGAGTCAATAACATCTGCAAAACTGGACTTAGCTTTCTGGCTATTGATTTGCATCTCTTTCGGGTTCTAGATTCGCTCGAAAGATACTAGAATATGATTTAGGGTTCGATAACACCTGTAATTTTAGAGTCTTATCAGTCGAGTAAATCTCATAATGAAAGGAAATCATTTTATCTTCCTTTCAGTCCATTTTCGAAGGGAAATAATTATGTGCTATGTCACTAAACGAGACTCTTGCTACTCTGTAAACTATTTCCGCCATGACTATGAAATATAACACTGGGAATTTCCGTGTAACTGCATTAAGAGATCATAATGTTAACAAACACTACACAGCCATTATGGAAACACGTTCCGGTATAGAAGTCATACAAAAATTCCACTAATTAGAGAGAAGAGCAATACATTTCAAGTACAGTCTGAAAGACAAATAGACCTACTTATCGAACTGACGCAAGCAGAAGTTTAAAACACAAATAGTAAGAAACGGTTCAACTTCAAACTTCCAAACAAAAGATGAATTATTAAACTCGTCTATCAAGTGTTGGAATACCTATTGATGAAATCGTGGACATGGAGCAGAATTGACCTTTACATACATACAACATTAAATATTGGGATAGTGGCGTCGATTAACTGTCAATCATATTCCCTGAATGTATGTTTTAATTATATTCCCAAAGAAATGATGAATATGATATTAGTGATTCACTGGCCTGTTGTGAAAAATTGCCTCAGTTCAACTGTAAATTAATCGTTGATCGAAGTGCATCAGAAAAATGTTGACACATGCTGAAAACTGGAAAATTGGAATTCTTTCGCAATCGAAGCCCTTTATCTAACAGTAAGGTTATTAAGTTCCTCAGATATTATCGTGGGTTTTGATCAGGAGGTACACGGAATTACGCATCTGGAAATTAAGATTATTACACAATTAACGACTTGCGTCTCACCTGGAGATTCAAATTTCCCGTTCAAGAATATGATTTTTATTTTATGCGCTGGCAAAGAAATTATGGGTTGTAGCTCCGGAAAGGACGAAGAATAAAGGGCTGTAATATTCTGAGAGGTCCGTCATTTCTTGGCGCAAAATAGCATGGGTGAATTCAAAATTGCGGCTATGGTGGTTCTTCCTCCACGCTTTTGTCCATTATTTCACATTTTTCTTGCCCTAAAACACATGAAGTAAATTCAGTGCATCTAAAAAAAATTGGATATCATATTCTTGAAAACTGACTGAGGAATACCTGGACGGCAATTTATATGAGCTCATCATGGTAACCAATTTGCATTCCCTGGCAATGTTTGACTCGTAGCAATAGCCATTTCTGGAAAGGCTCCCGATCCATTATTGCCACTCTTTAAGGTCGAACGTATTAAAATCTGCTTCCGTTAAGCAAAAGCTTCGGTTTTGCTTATCGCCAAAATATCTTCAATCATTTTAAATAATAGATTGAAAAAATATTCAAGAATATTTGGTTGAAAAACTATTTTGTCAAAACGAATACCTGTAAATAATTTCTATATATGAGATGATAGATCTTGTATGCTGTTCAAGGTTTGAAAAAGGATGGATGGCAAAATTAATTCTGTCTCATGGATTTATTTGTCCTCTTCTAAAAGTTGGTTTTCTTGCAAGAGAGGAGCAGTCATCAGTTTTCATTGATGGCAGCAAACATCATGATGTTCTCTTCGTAAAATATTTATCACTGACAACTATTCTCTTGGACACATGTTACGAAACGTAGCGTCAGAGATCTTGTACGATACGATCGTATTTTTTCACCAGTCTGCTTATCTTAACATTCGAGAAACTTAGAATGGGTAGTTAATTATGTCACAATTGTGATCGTCTACCTTGTCAAAATATGATGTTACGTCTGGACAGGTTCCCGATGAATCATTGCTATCAGTGTATTATTAGTTACATGGTTTGTCAGTGACCCAATACAGAAATATATGAGGTCGGTAAAATTTATATTGGGAGAGGCGTGAGCCGAGCGGGATAAATTCGCTACACGGTTTGTCAGTGACCCAATACAGAAATTTTACTGACCCCATATATTTCTGTATTGGGTCACTGACAAACCGTGTAACGAATTTATCCCGCTGAAGACCCTTCCTGAACACGCTGAAGTCCACAGACAAATTCTGTGAGAAAGGACTTCTTGTGAACAACTTTGGCCCTATGTTGGTTGCTCACGAAACAACAACAAAAAACACTGTATGTGAAGTCACATATTTGCAATATTCATTAGCGTTCATCATCGCTTATTACGATGAAATACGAGTTGTTCACAAAATGAATGCTATCTAATTTAGAAGTTCATCTGCTGAAACTCACCTTTATTACAAATACTTGTTGTCAAAATGAAGCCCAAGTATAATCGACGCCAGGCAGCCAACGCGAGTGCTTCGAGACAGGAGCTACTGTACAGGGAGATAACCTAGTTACTCACCCCAAATCACAATCCACGGCGGTGGATGAAAAAATATCGGGCAAACATGTGCCCGTGATCGCTCGTTTTCATTGGACGATTTTTTCTGAAACGGGATACATATATATCCACCATATGGAGATAGTCCATATAACGTTTGGTGTATGCGAAGGAATGGTTATGGTTATCTTTTGATTATTTCTGCATTTATAATTAGGTGTCTTAATATTAGAACAAATATAGGTCAGCCAAAAGGTTCCGATGGGGAATGGTTGTTGTCAAGAAATCCCAAGTCATTACTTGTCTATATGGTGTGTCTCCTTTAACTTGTCATATCGTTCTTCTGTAATACTTCATGAGTTTTAAATATCCTAGCGCATATGCGTTCAACACCGGAATTAACAGAGTGGAAAAGTTTGGTTGAACAATTCTGGATCCTGCTATACCCAGCTTCGTCTAGTTGAGTACAATATAATTTTGGTGTATCGACTTGAATGGACAGAACGAAAAGTAATTCTAGTCGAGAAGTACATCGATGCAGAAGCAGTTGCAATAAATATATAATTATCTCCTTGATCAAAACCTAGTAATAATGATATTAACATATAATTAGATATTATTGTCCGGAGCCTTATCTGTTGGAACAATGACGAATTGCCAGAACTTGCACCATCGAGTATTAGTGTTTGTTTGCTTGCGGAAGCGTATTATGCTGCATGGGGATAGTGTGGACACTATTCAATCAGTCGGCTGATAGATAGGCCTACTATATAGACTATTCTCCTTTCAAGCACTCAGCAACGTACGTGACTATTCACACTTGGGACTAGTCAATATGGAATACTTTACTCCATTCGGAAATGATGGTTTATAGCTTACATTTCAAGATATCCGGCATTGATCAGAAAAAGCAACAGAAGCTCTACGGTATTTAACTCTGTGGTACTGGTAAAGGCGTGCGATAGCCTCTATTCTGACCTTCGTATTGGTTAGTCTCTCATCCTCGCCTGTTAGGTCGTTTATGACTTTTCTGCCCCATGGATGGGTCATGTTTACAGTAACAATATATATAATAAGACACCTTGACCGTATTATTATTAGAAGACATATACATGTAGCATGATAGACTGTCATTTTCTACGACATTAAATGAGAGATTTATACCAGGTTCATACTCCTTGTAAGGATCACGTGACAATGCATACAACAGCCAAGTCTGGGGACAAAAATATGTCTAGACTTGAGCCTTTTCGGCTGCACAAAGACTCGGACAATAGCTTCCTACATGAAGTATCTACCTTATACCACCAATTTGAGAACATTGTTGACTCGACTCTTAAAATGGTCATTATACAAATATCTTCATGGCCGACATCCTAAACAAGATCGCGATCTGAATGACATGTTTTCGAAAACCACGAAGCACATTATAACTGTGCGTGAAATTAGATTTAGTTGTCGTTAGCCCTAATAAAAGACAGAAGCCATAAACAGCTTGCAATGGTGTCATAAAACATGGCGTTTCTGTCGAAATTCTAATGGCAATGTAATAGTCTTTTATCCGAAGAGTCGTGATACATTTAGTATTCACATGCGGAGAAGTACGAAGTTTCACTTCCAAAATTTTTCGTTTTGGAGATATGGAGCGAAATTGCGAGAATCCCCTTCCCATCAAATAAAAAAACGTGATCATTTAACACAATTTCGTGTTCATTCTAACAAAAAATGTGATAAAATGCGTTAACCCTATCTGACCTGGGCGATGTGGGGTGTATCACAGGCTGGGGAGGGGGGGAGCGGAAAGTGCCCCCCCCTCCCCCTATATATTTTCGCTATCGCAAAGGCTAGAGGGCTGAAACAACTTACCACACTATATCTTCAAAAAGAATATATATATATATAGATATAGATATATATATATATATATATATTTTCGAGAGAAAAAACATTTTTGGGCGATTTTTCGAATTTTTTATTTGGGGTTTTTCCTCGAAAAAACTGCATGATAAATTGTTAAATAATATTCTGATACGAAATAAAATGTTTTACCCACTTTTGCATGCAGAAAAGCCCCAAAAAATGAAGAAATCCGATGAAAACATCACTTTTCTGGTGCCCCACATGGCCGCCATTTTGAATTTACCCATGATCCCCCGCTCGGGAGGTCATGAAAATACGTTCAAAATGACCCAAATATGATACTCTACAACGTCACGGACTTTCAGCTCTCAATTTTTTGTCGTTCCGGAGATTGGAGCAAAAATCAACAGAGGTGGCGGAAAGTGCACCCCCCTCAGTCACGCTTTGATTTTAACCGCTCATTTTAGCGGGTACTGTTAAAACGAGACAGCACTTCCCTGTGACGGCACTTACTACAGTAGTCCCACAGATACCAAGGAATATCTCAGCAAATTGAGCAATGAATATTATCGAAGTCATCATCTTGTTATCTCGGAGCTGGAACTCAGCAATTGACACTGGACATGAAAAATATGGCTTCACTTTGTCTTCATGTCTACGTCTTTCATATTCTTTCTCATCATTTGATCTTGAAAATCTTTGACGTTGTTACCTGTGAATGATCTCTACTAGTATTTCTTCCAGGCAGAGTTCGCAGCTTTATAGTTTAATGATCAGTAAACAAAGTATCAGTTTTGACCATGACGTCGATGTATTGACCGGGTCTATAAATATGGGGGCCGGAAAAACGGACAAACAGAGTGTTCCAGCAATGCTCAAGTATTGACTTACATCTTAGAGAATAGTAGCGGGCATGAGTACTCTAGCCTATAACAATGCATATCTGACATGTTCCCTGCTTTTTCCGAGTCAATAACATCTTGAAATTTGGACTAAGCTTTCTGGCTATTGATTTGCATCTTTTCCGGGTTCTAGATTCGCTTGCAAGACACTAGAGTGTGAAAGAGGGTTCGATAACACCTGCGGTTATAGAGTCTTATCAGTTCAGTAAATCCCATAATGAAAGGAAATCATATTATATTCCACTCATTCCATTTCCGAAAGGAAATAATTATGTTGCTATGCCACTAAACGAGAATCTTGTTACTCTGTAAACTTTTTCCGCCATGACGACGAAACATAACACTGAGAATTGCCGTGTAAATGCATTAAGAGATCATAATGTTAACAAACACTACACAGCCATTATTGAAACATGTTCCGGCATAGAAGTCATACAAAAATGTCAGTAATTAAAGGGAAGAAAAATACTTTTCTATGAAAGTCTTGATAGGACAAACAGATCTACTTATCGAAATGACGCAAGCAGAAGTTTAAAACACAATTAGTAAAAATCGGTTCAACTTCAACCTTCCCAACAAATCTTCAACACAAATATTTTGTATGAATTATTAAAATCGTCTATCAAATGTTGGAATACGTATTGATGAAATCGAAGACGTGGGGCAGAATTGACGTTTACATACATATAAGATTAAATATTGGGCAGTCGATTAACTGTTAACCATATTCCATGAATGCATCATGTTTAAATTATATTCCCAGAGAAATGGTGAATAGGATATTGCTGTTTCGCTGGCAGGTAATACAAAGTTGCCTCAGTTCAACAGTTAATTAATCGTTGATCAATGAGCACCAGAAAAGTATTAGGTTTACTGAAAACTGGAAAATTGGAATTCTCTCTCGATCGAAGCCGTTTATCCAGCATTAAGGTTATCAAGTGCTACAAATATTATTCTGGCTATGATTTTTCCGTCCAAGAATGTGATTTGATTTGATGTGTTGGCGAAGAAATTCTGGATTGTAGCTCCGGAACAGGAAATGAATACAGGGCTGTAATATTCTGACAGTACCGTCATTCCTTGGTGCAAAATATCATGGGTGAGTTCAAAATGGCGACTGTGATGGAATTTCCTCCATTCTTCTGTCCATTATTTCATAGTTTTTTCTGCCCCAAATCGCATGAAGTAAATTCAGTGCGCCTAAAAAACTTTGTTATCATATTGTTGAAAACCGGCCGAGGAATACGAGGACCGCACTTTACATGACGTCATCGTGGCAACCAATTTGCATTCCGTGGTAGTGTTCGACTCATAGCTTTAGCCATTTCCGAAAATGCCTCCGATGAATCATTTCCGCTCTTTAGGGTCGAAAGTAGTAAAATCTGCTTATCGCAAATACGCCCTCAGTTATCTTACATAATGGATTGAGAAAATATTCTAGAATATTTGTTGAAAAACAAAACCTATTTTATCAAAGAGTATTTTCTACATAGGAACCTATAGATCCTGCATACAATTATAAAGTTAATATTTTTTAAATTAATTCGTTCTGAGGGCCTTTGATACCTACCTAAACTAATAGTATATGACAATTGTATTTGATATCTTTCCATCTGTTTTCAATAGTTTGCTCATTTTACCCGTTGTTTGAGAGCCCAGATTTTACATGCCTGGTGGAGCGCAATCGTTCGGCCTTCGCTGCCGCTTTCTGTGTGCATCGATGCTTAACGATCGCAGAATTGGCAAACGGCTATTCAAGGCAACGCGTCTGACCTGTTTTGTTTCACTGAGGAAAATCTCTTGCCAACGATGGGCACAATAAAACATTAGAACATCTGGAACATTTTACATGATATGAATATAAGTTGTTTTTTTCAAAGGAGGTGTTCGGTTTGACTATTTTATCCTTAGTGAGTTGTGTTTATAATCCGAAAATATAATTTCCTCGTGTTTACTTCAAAAGTTATTAGCTTCAGAGAGAAAATAAAGATTTGTCAAAAAACATTTACGAGTATGGGGAAAATAGGCATTTGTTTGTTTTTGCAATTTTTTGTGATATTCTTGAAGGGAACTTCCTTCATATGTAAAATATGACACTTTTAACCAAAACGAGTCGTAGATATTCAAATTCGATGAGTTTAATCCTAAATGATACTGAAAAATCGTTTTGGTTGAAGGTGTCATATTTTCATAATAAAGAAATTTGTCAAAATGCTTGGAATGCTCTGTAAGGGTGTAGTTCACCGCCATTCGGCACATGATTCCTCCAGATGAAAATTGAAACAGCCGTTTGGTCGAGTGGTTAAAGTGTAAAACTAAAGATTAAATGAAGGCCAACTTTTGGATTCGAAACTCCAAATCATAAAAACTTTTTGTTTTCATTTTTCCTTTGTTTTTCCATCTTCATTTTGGATTTCAAAGTGCAATAGTGACGTGAAATAAAGACAGCGAACCGCTAACGTAAATAATCGCTAATGTTATCATAATTCATTAATTGAGTTGCTCACACACACACACAGCCACACCAGTACTTGTACAGTGATGGAATATGGTGACCATCCAGAAGAGCAAAAAGTAATTGGTACACATGCATATAACTTTTACATAAATGTATTTCGTCGGAGGGGAGCGGAAAGATAAAACTTGTAACTACGAACGGAAAAGGTATAATGTAAAACTCGTCTTATTTAAAGGTATGATAGGCCAAAACCGGAAAATTCCTGGTTCACGGCTATTCCCATTTTGCCGCTAATGTAGTTGTTAACAGTTTTCCAATTTAAACATATTCTCTATGTATTCATGAAACGATCATCAACAAGTGGTGACGCTTGCTTCCCAACTGATTGATTATGGTTGTGCCAATATGTTTTTTGCAGTTACTTCCTTACTTATTGTTCGCTAAACTTTCAGCAGAGAGTTGGCAGTTTTGGAGTAGGTAACTGATTATTGTTCGTAAATAATTGGGTCGTTCATGAAAATATATATGGTAACTGTATGAGAATTTAAACCGGAAATTTCCATTAGACTGGCCTCGCCGGGCTGACAAAGAATTGGGGAATACCTGAGCATCGCGTCACAATGTACCGGCCAGCTCGGAGCGAGACAATAGAGCAGCAGTGAGCGACGCTGAAGGGAGAAATATCCATCTAAAGCGAACACTTCCTTTGGACAAAACACAAAGTTCAGATAAAACTGATAGACCGAGCCTGAGAGAACTGCTGAATTTCATCCATGAACAGAATATCGGCCTCTCGGCTCATGTGGCTTCTTGTCAGTGCGCTGGAATTTTTTTCGTCATCATGGAACATGTATGTTTTATACCTGTGTATGGCCGAATTCTGCTGGTGACATTTGGCGCCTTGCACTCTATGAATTTTTAGCCCTTCAGTTTCCATCAGATATGTTGAAAGAGCTAATTATTGTATATGTTATTGAATTTTTGTTTTTAATTATGGTACTAGGCGTCGTGCGGTCATTCAGCCAGCGTGACAACAAAAACAGCTAAAATAAAAGCGTGGCTACGGTGGCTTGTTAGGGCCATGCATTGATCCTTCCAATTTTCTGCCTTTCTCTAATTTTCAAGATTTCACTTTCGCATTTTCTCTCTTTTCTTGTCATCCTCTTCAAGAAACTGCAACCATTTCCATACGAAAACGCTGGAAATTCATTTTCAAGAGACAAGAACAATTCAAACGACCACATGAAAACACTGGAAATTAGCGAAAACCTCGAAAATTGCGTGAAACATCAGAAATGGCAAAAAACACAGAAAATAATATCCACCGCGGTGTAATTTCCACAAAAAAAATAATATCCACCGCGGTTGATATTATTTTTTGTGTTTTTATAAGATAAGACTATAAGATAGTCCGAAATTGATATTTTTCCCCCTTTCATTTCAGGCGAAGAAATTCCCTATGTTCTCACAGAATTTAAACACTAAAGTAAGCTTCTGTCAGGTTGATTTTGACCATGTAATCTTGTGGTTTGATAATATGAGAGAGTATCTTTCCACCTTTCATCCATCCTCGCTAAAACCAGGGGTATCTCTATCCTAGTTCGCCTTTGGCTCACAAATAGAAACCTTGACGTGGTGAAGATGCCTTTCATCATGACATGGATGTAAACAAACAAATTGTGCAGATTTTTTAGGTTGAATTTTTTTTAACTGTATTTCTCGGGAAAACTGTGCTCAGAAACTGATGAATGCTTTTTGTGTGAGTGGTATATGAACTAAACAGACTGGAGCTATTTTCTCGCTTTGCTGAGTGGGGGACAAATGAACGTTCGAATTTTATAGAGCAGGTGTGTCCATTATTCTTTATACCGCCGCTAGATAGCTAGAATACGGGAGCTATGTTGCGTTTTCCATCTTCCTAATTTCAATTTAGCGAGATGGAAAGCTGAATTGTCAAGTGTTACACCGACCCTACTAGAGGTTGACTTGAAATTATAAAGCACCTCTACTTCGTCGTATTGAAGTTGGCTGATTGACCAGGAAACGATAACTGGTATATATTCATCACCGCACTATCTTCCCACAATGCTTAGCTGTTTCCGGTATCTCGAAATATGAAAAAAGGGAACCAGACAAATCGACTTTATTCCACACGCAGCCTTTATCGAGAACACTGAATTTAAAGAGACACCCCTTTATTACAAACGTCTAGTCCGTCATTCATAATTCAGCCGTCGTCCATTAAAGAATATCCGCGTCCATAATCCAAAGACCTATTCCATATTCCATA
>JAVTVY010038311.1:0-16214 GCA_036873755.1 Hanleya hanleyi | reverse complement strand
AGTGTTTACTTTGTTTACACAAGCGGTTCACTAGTCCACTTACATAGAGTGCATTATGTAATAAGTCAACCATTACAATATGAGGCCTGAAAGGTGAAGCAGAATATCAGTGTTACAGTATGTCTATTTGACCAAAATGGCCTGACTTCAAGCTCACTTGAATCCTTTCAATTCTCCATACTGACCACACTGATGGCAGCTAGCATATTTTCTCTGACTGCATTTTAGTTATGTGTGTAAGCAGGGGTTGATGTAGCCTAGATTTAGATATATTTAGCTGTCTATACCCTATGCCACATGATTATGCCAGTGCTAACAGCACCAATGTCCTTTCAATCCATTTTTTAACCATAATGTTAATAATGGTTAGTAATTGTAAAAAAGAATGTATAATGAGATATAAATCAAGCATTAGGTTGATGGGCTGCAAAATCCGTAAAATTTCAATCAAAAAAAACAAACTTTCAGTCCTTTGAAATCCTTTGTCTGTCTGACAATAATAAACTTCATGAACAGATGAAATGCCAAGAAATTGTGACTATATATGTTTACTGTCTAAAGTGCCACCCAATGATGAACAATATCACAAAACTACATGATGAAGCAAAATACTCAGATGTGGCCTGGGGAATGTAGATATTGGACTCTAGTCATGAGAATTTCAGATCTTTAAAAAAATGGTCATTTGGCTTACAAGGGATGTGAATTATAACACTGGGAATGTTACATTCATGTTCAGCAAAATAGAAATACTTTTTCCTGATTAAGAAGCAAATTTCTATTTTTGTGAAAACAAAATCATATTTTGAGATGCAAAAATGCGTCTCCATGATTTGCCAACACCACCAAAATCTTGTCAGTCCTTTGCCTATCTTGGAAGATCATCATACCCAAATTTCATGGAAATCAAACACGTTGTTCAGAAGATATGATGTTACACATGTTTACCTGCATTTAGGTCTATAGCGACACCTAGTGACGAGTAAATGCCACAAAATCAAGCGGGTGAAATCTGAAGCCCTAGGGAGATGGCACATAAAGAGTTCAATGGAAAAAACTTTAATCATGATAATGGTTATGGAGGTTTTGACGTTAAGTCAGATAAATGAGATTTTTCATTTAAATTGCAATTTGGTTCGCACCAAAAGGGAATTATCTTGTCGGCAATTATAATTGTGCTTGGCAACCTAGAATAGGACAGTTTTTAAATATTTCTCCAAGCGAATTGTTAAATTTTCATTTCACGAAAAACTTTTTTTTTTGAGACGCAAAAAACTTACCTTTATAGTTATGCCAGCTACAACAAAACCTTTTCAGCACATTGACTATCCTTCAGGAGCATTATAATAGAATTTCAAAGAAACCGGACAAGCCGTTCAGACGAAATCGTCAGAGAAAGGTTTACCTAAGCTCTGACTACAACGCCACCTAGTGAAGAGCAGCGGGTATCGAAACACAACCAGACAAATTTCCCAGGCCTAAGGAGATAGCATACAAAATCTGACCCAAAAATACTAAACGGTTTTTGATAGATAAACACGTTTAAAGTCGCGGCGGCGGCGGCGGAGCCATTTCTCATGAAAACATAAGAGCATTCACTTTGTGGAAAAGCTCTAATTACTCAGTTCAGTTGAGTTATATACATTCAGCTTAAAAAGGGCAGAGAATTTATTTTATATACACTCACCGTATAAGGGCAGAGAAGTTAAATACAGTAACCTTATAAGGGCAGAGAAGTTCTATACACTTACCTTATAAGGACAGAGAAGTTATATACACTCACCTTATAAGGACAGAGAAGTTCTTCACACTCACCTGATATTAAAGGCAGAGAAGTTCTATACACTCACCTTATAAGGGCAGAGAAGTTATGAATATACACTCAACTTATAAGGGCAGAGAAGTTCTATATACTCACCTTATAAGGACAGAGAAGTTCTATACACTCCCTTTATAAGGGCAGAGAAGTTATATAAACTCATCTTTTAAGGGCGGAGAAGTTATATACACTCTCCTTATAAGGGCGGAGAAGTTCGTATACACTCACCGTATAAGGGCAGAGAAGTTATATAAACTCTCACCTTTTACGGACAGAGAAGCTCTATACACTCACATTATAAGGACAGAGAAGTCATATAAACTTTCACCTTATAAGGGCAGAGAAGTTATATACACTCAACTTATAAGGGCAGAGAAGTTATAAACTCTCACCTAATAAGGGCAGAGAAGTTATATACACTCAACTTATAAGGGCAGAGAAGTTATAAACTCTCACCTTATAAGAGCAGAGAAGTTATATAAACTCTCACCTTACAAGGGCAGAAAATTTATATATATAAACTCTCACATTATAAGGGCAGAAAAGTTATATACTCACCTTATAAGGGCAGAGAAGTTGCACACTGTTTTTGATGAATATTCTAACCACAAGGACTCGGAGTCCTTACCGATATCATCATTATGAACTTTGACCTCCAGCAGGCCAAAGTTGTTGAATCTGCGAATGGACACAGAGTTTGCCGTGGTGTCATATTGAGGCTGCCTTGTGATCACCTATACAGATATGAAGTATGATAAGACACGATCAATTCATGCATAACACATAATAATCATTCAAGATATTTGAATCCTCAAAGCAATGTCATATATATATATTATATTTACACCTGTAGGAATCAATCAACTGCATGTCCGATTGAGAGTACAGATTGGAAGACTTTGTTAAGTGTTTGTAATTTTATACTCCTGAAATGAAATCTGTGCCCAGGAAGGGCCACCTATGGATATATGTTGACAAAATGTAATCCCAAGTGACATCAGGTGGCAAGGTGACCACCCACCAAATTTGGAAAGAATCTGTTAAATCTTTCTGATTTTATCATCCGGTAACTAAACATGACTAACGGATGGACAGACGAACATAACTTCTACATAGTCCCCTGCAAGCCTCTTTGGAGCATTGGGGGACAATTACATGTGTTAATTTCAATCCTGTTACACTGTTCATCTAGCTAAGTTTAACATGGTGCCTCATTCCTCAATGCTATGGAGCTAACCTATATAGATGCTCACACTTCACAAGCAGATCTGTTTCTGCCAGCTCTTAACACAATATTCCACTTTCTTTAAATGGAAAATTTTTTCTTCCTTATCAGCCAGTGTAAAATGCAGAAACCCTTTGTGAAGCCCTCCAAATGAGAAAACTGCCTCTAAAGCTCCTAATCCATCTGGGTTGAGACTCTTTTGTACTTTTGAACCCTGAAACAGCCAAACGATGTAAGGCAGATTTCTTCGTTGTTGAAGTTCAGGGTTTCATAGAGGGTTTTAGTTTATTTAACAAAAAGTACATGTACAACACAAAGTGTACATGAGTCATAAAAATAACAAAACTGTATGCTACACCATGTGTCTGTTATGAAGCACATCACAAAATTTGGGTGCATGAAGTAGAATAGAGATTTGGGTACAGGTTGGCTACATATCATTGAGGAACCAATGGGACATTCATCTTACAGAAAGTTACTACACATTGTCAGTAAATGTGACAAAATTGGTTGAGACATGGGTCGAGGGTAGGTCAAGCTTAGTCGATGTGTGTAGATCAGGAATAAAGGCTTCCATCATTTGTATCAGCGGTCGAAATAACGCCTGTCTACCTGTCGCCGACAAGTCATTTTTTCAAGTGACAACTAAATTAAAATTCCACCTGTCGCCGCGACAAGTAACTATTCTGTCCTAAAAATACTGAATTCCGAGCTAATACAGGCCTAACATGACTGAATTGTCTTCCTGGAAACAGTTGTTGAGTTTCGTTTTATTTACATCGGACATTCTGTTCACTTCATCATTCATCCCGCTGCCATACAACACGAGAGCTCCGGTACATCAAACTCCATGCAGGATTAATCTCCCGCTAGATTTGCACACGATTTGCTTGAAAGGCAAAACTAATGGATAAAGTAAACGAATTGACTGGCACGATCTAGCGCAATTGGCCTATATTTCTATCGACTATTCATGCCTGGCAACTTCAAGTCGAAAATGAAATCAGAGGTGATTGATACGTTTTATTTCGGAGAATAAGAGTTCAATAAAACTTCGTCAGTGAGTATTTTGATCGAAAGGAAATCGTGCTTGTCAACACGGGCAGCTAACGTGAACGTTGCGTTGCCTGTGCCGATTTTTACTTGCTCCAGACAAGCGGACAAGTATGGCAAGCCAAAGTGCTTTTTATTCGAGAAATTCCGATATCGGGAATTGAATTCCCGATATCGGAATTAAAATTTCCGATATCGGAAATTCATGACCTTCAATTTCCGATATCGAAAATTGAATTCTCGATATCGGAAATTCAATTTCCGATAACGGAAATTGCAATTCCCGATATCGGAAATTAGAATTTTCGATATCGGAAATTGAATTTCCGATATCGGGAATTGCAATTTCCGATATCGGAAATTCGGAGACAATTCCCGATATCGGAAATTGAATTCCCGATATCGGAAATTGAATTCCCGATATCGGAAATTCAATTCCCGATATCGGAAATTCAATTTCCGATATCGGAAATGCAATTCCCGATATCGGAAATTGTCATTGAATTTCCGATATCGGGAATTGCAACTCTAGGGTGCACTCCACACTTGCCACGGTTTCGTACAAAGTGGTCCCTCCCTAATTTTATAATAAGGAAGATCGCCCGATTTTGACAGCAAGGTAATTCTTCTTACCTATCTACTAACTGATATCTATAGTATCACCCTGCTGGACGTAACCATTTCTCCAAACGAGGATATAACAATTGCTTGTTGATCGCACCCACTCGCCACTACAGAGTTAATCGTGTCCGGAATTGAATATCTGGAGGACCAAAATCCGCACTTTTTCTGGAAGCGAAAATCATGATTCCTCTATGGCGATAAAATTTTACAAAAAACGAGTAGGTCGACCCCCTATTTTTTTCGCCATATTAAATTGTCCTTTGGACGGGAAACACTTTAACATACATAAAAAGAAAATCATTTCATGTTTTTCAGAAAAGTTGAAGAAGGGCTAAGGAGGATTGCACGTCTTTCCTTTTCAATTTCAATAGCTCACAAGTCCCCTGAAATAATGGCACGAGTGTGCCCATTTAGAAAATATATACGTTTACAAGGTTTTTGTTAAAGATTTTACATCTATTTATGGTCGAAGATCCGAACCCATGCCTGTTTTTAGCCGCACATCATTTAGGTTTCAGATTCAGATTCAGATTCTGATTTAGGTGTGGAATGCACCCCTAGGTTTTGTAAAGCTTTCAGGCTTTCATTTCCGATATCGGAAATTCGGTGACAATTTCCGATATGGGAAATTCTATTTCCGATAACGGAAATTGAATTCCCGATATCGGAAATTGAATTCCCGATATCGAAATTGAATTCCCGATATGGGAAATTCTATTTCCGATATCGAAAATTGTCACTGAATTTCTCGATTCCCGATATCGGAAATTCTAATTCCCGATATCGGAAATTCTATTTCCGATATCGGGAATTGCAATTTCCGATATCGGAAATTAGAATTTCCGATATCGGGAATTGAATTCCCGATATCGGAAATTCGGAATAAAAAGCACTTTGGCTTGCCATAGACAAGCGCTAACGTCTAACACTCGCGAGTTGATCGAGTGAATGCAACAACAACAACAATGATTTTGCTTGATAATTTGTCAGAACAATTCAACATTTTCATTTGGGAACTCGACTTATCTCTTGAAGAACACAATATTTATTCACTATAACTCAGTTTTCGCGCGTGTTTGGCGCGCATTTTCCCATGGATAAAAACTCATTTTTTGGGGGGTAAAACTCAATTTCAAAATTTCCCAAAAACTCAATTTTTCAAAGTCGAGTTTTTAATCTGGGTAGCCCACAAAAAAGTTGATAAAACCCTCCTGCTGTTATGATCCTTAAGAAAATATTGTTCCAGCAAATTTAATCTCATAATTGAACGTTCTGTTGACATTTTACTTTGAACTTCCTAATAGTGGAACAGTCTGGTGGCAGAAATGAGCCCACTGAGTTAACATCAGGGAGTAAGGACATTCATCTTGGCAATGCAGAGCTAAAGGAAGGAGACAAATTTGTCACTGTCATAAATGTCTCGCGATCGAAAAAAAACGTGTGTTCAAATTCTCCAATGCATGGAAAATGGAGAGACTGGTTGGAATATATGATGAGAGTATGGTGAAAAAAGTTTCAGTAGGAGTGACAAGCTGAAGTACCAGGGTGACAAGTAAAAAAAATAGTTACCTGTCACAGTGACAAGTAATTCTCAAAAAACATTTCGACCCCTGTGTATGCAGCAAACAATGATGTTTCCTCCAACATAAGTTCCTTCATACAAATGAAGCATAGCCACTGGTAATAAATATCTAAGTTCTCCATGATATATCTGTTTGTATGATTAGAAGAGAGATATCAACCATTACTGCGATAAATTTACCAGGAGCCATCTCAGACAGCCTATGAGTGTACCCTAGTTGGTGTGGTACGGGAAACAAAACTCATGTGGAGTAGGTCTTGGACTGGAAACTTTTTTATATGCCTGACCGTTTTCGATCTATGTGATCTCTTCAGAGGCTAATAACAAGTATAAAAAAGTTTCCAGTCCAATACATACTCCACATGAGTTTTGTTTCCTGTACCACACCAGCTGGGGTACTCATAGGCTATCTGAGATGGCTCCTGGTTTATCGCAGTAACAGTTGATATCTCTCTTCTAATCATGATTGTATCTAAATGTATCTAACATTAACTATTTCGTCAGTCTTTCCCTTAATCATTTCATTTCATTTTGCAGTGAACCACGGCACGTCTCCATTCTTTACAAAATGAGCTGAGATATCTAGATAAATAGTTTACACAATGAACCGAGAGCTCTTTTGTTAGGAGTCTGACGGACTTGTTGATCAGTCACTCACCAATCCATTAGATTTTTTACTAGTATCTGACTAAGGACAGGTGCCAAATTTGAACCCTGGCGGTGCAGCGACACCTAGCTGCATGGCTGGCTGCTTGAGCTCCAGCTAGTCATTCAGAGTGCTTCCCTATGTCTTTAACTCAGAATGTATTTTTAATCAATGATAAGCTAGCAGTGTATTTTTGACCCGAGGTTGCCAGGCTTATCATAAATGTAAGCTTGTTGGTCCTTTCTTTATCCATTTTATCATATTTACACCTACAGCAGTTATCAATAGTTGAACAATCTGCTCTATGTTATAAACACAGGGGAGAGATCTTGAGAACAACCCAAGCTCATGGTGGCCCAAGTGCTGTGCACGAGTGTCGCCGACACTGGGGCAAGACAACCTGTGATGACATGAATGAAGTGTACAAGATCCTAAATAATTAATATTGACATTGTGAAACCAAATTTTTTCTGTAGACATCAATGTCAACAATCACGGGGATATGATCTGAAATTGTTTAAACAACGACACAGACTTGACCAGAGAGGTCAATCTTTTCCCTTCAGAGTTGTAAACTCCTAACGAACTTCCGTGCAGAGTAGTAAATGCCAGCTCTGTCAACAATTTCAAGAAAGAATACGAAGCTGCGCATCTGAAAACCCCTCGGCTCTGGGCGCCAGCCATTCATATTGTATTCAATATGAACCAAGGTTTCAGCAACACCAAGCAGTCAAGTGACAAATATACAGATTCTGAAAAATTTTGCAATTAGAAATGGCCTCTAAGGTTTCCGTCCAATCAGAGAAACTGGTATTCATTACATAAGTCTCTTGATGCATCAATGACAGAGATAGAGATCATTAATGATATTGCATAAATTAAAGATGGCCGCCCATCCTTCCCTCCACTCAGAGGAACTGATGTGGTTATATTCATTGCAAGTCTCTTGATACATCGATGCTGTATACCAAGTTTCATATAGAACACTGAAATGGTATCAAAGATATACATCATTAAAGATTTTGCATAAATTAAAGATGGCCACCAAGGTTTCCGCCCAATCAGAAAAAAACAGAACTGTCATTTATCGTAAGTCTGTTGATGCATCAATGATGTATACCAAATTTTACATCGAGCACTTTAACGGTATCAGAGATAGAGATCATTAATGATTTAGCATAAATTAAAGATGGCCGCCCATCCTTTCCGCCACTCAATGGAACTGATGTGGTTAATCATTGCAGGTCTCTTGATACATCGATGCTGTATACCAAGTTTCGTATAGAACACTTGAATGGTATCAGAGATATATATCATTCAAGATTTTGCATAAATTAAAGATGGCCACCAAGGTTGCCGCCGAATCAGGGAAACTGGTTTGGTCATTCCTTTGAAGTTTCTTGATTCATCGATGATCTATACCAAGTTTCACACTGAAGAGTGAACTGGTACCGGAGATACAAAAGATTAATGGTTTCGCATAAATTAAATATGGCCGCCAAAGTTTCCAACCAATCGGATCCAGATTCAATAGGGTTCTGGGTCATTAGCATATGGATGTGCAGTGCAAGTTTGGTGTGCCTAGGGTAAGTCGTTCTAAAGATATCTTGTTAACGAGAAAGCTGTGATGGTTTCGCATAAATTAAAGATGGCCGCCAAAGTTTCCAACCAATCGGGTCCAGATTCAATAGGGTTCTGGGTCACGAGCATATGGATGTGCACTGCAAGTTTGGTGTGCCTAGGGTAAGTCATTCTAAAGATATCTTGGTAATGAGAAAGGTGTGACGGACAGACGGACGGAAGGACGTACATGACGACGACAATACCCTTCGGCCAAATTTTGGCCGAGGGGTAAAAAGTTGGATGAGAACTGGAACATTAACAAGACTAAAATTCTGGTATAAAGAAGCCTGGTAACCCATGTACCCGGAAGCGAAACAGAAGTTTTAAGATGATTAGAGGAACCAACAAGTCGACGACTTGGTGCTCATAACAGAGGTATCCAGTAGTTCAACAAGCTAAACCCTACTGACATTTAATTTTGTGACATTGACAACATTGTCAATATCACAAAATTAAGGTATCCAGGTATTGTCCAAAGATTTATGTGGAAATATGTAATTTGCTCCAAGAATGATAGCGAACTACAGATACAATAAGCCACATCATATAAAATCTATTCTTTTGGGCAGACTAAATTCAGTCTGTTTCCGTGACACTTTTTGAAAACAAGTATTCGCGCGTAAATTTCAAACGTTATCCGCACGCGCAGTCTACCGTCATTTGGATTTCACTGATGTGGATCGTTTAAGGTAAGATTTGTCTTTATTTCGCAAAATTTTTCTGAAGTTAATGTCGTAAAATATTTTTAGATGTTTATCTAGCCACAGCAGAGCATTCTCATGGCATCAGATTGTATATCCCCTATTGTCATATATACCCTCTGATGTCAAAGTGGGGCTAATTGCGGCGCGCAGCTTTTCTGCGCGTGGCTCTCGCCCAATCAACAGCCTCCGTTACTAAATGAAGCGAACTTGTTGCGATTACCGAATGGGGCCGATGATTTCCGAAAAGCTCAGCATGACTTCGGCAAGCCAATCAACATAGGCGTTGTATATCGACGAGAACGAACAGCGGCAAATCTTTGAGGGTCGTCCTGTTTAAAAAATCGGACTGGTATTTGTGATCTGTCAGTTAACTTCCATCATGAACGAGCAAGTAAATGTACTTCAAACCCTGGGATTTACTGCCACATATCTTGGACCTGGCGATTGCGACAGAGAAAAACTACAGGAGGGATCTTATTCATTTGTATTCTCAAGCCTCGAATTACTGTTAAACCAGGAAGAGAACCGCGATTTGCTAATTAAATACGGGAAAACCACGGCAGCTATTGTCGCCGACGTGGCTCATGCGGTGATTCGATGCATGGTAAGTTTATAAACTGGTGAATTATAATAATAAGATAATAATAATAAATTATAATATAATTTTAAATATAATACTGAAAATTGTGATAATACTGTTATTGTCATTTTTTGATTCAAAGCCAATTTATTTGATAAACATTTTTAAGTTTGAGCAAATTTAAATAAGTTAGTTTGATAAAAAATTGCCATTTGAAAGAAAAACTGAATCAATTATTAAATTAGATCCCAGTTGCTAAACAACTGAAATCCGTTATTTTCAGACAAAATCTTAATATTATTTATGGTTATAACCAGGGAAACACATTTAACTGCAGATATATCATTATTTAATATTTAGTACTATGAGGAAATTATGCCAATGATGTGTTCCGATGCATATTTCTCGTCCACCTCCTCTAATGATTGTTTTTATTACTTACTTGTTGCACATAAATACATAATAATATATACCTCGCTGAGGTTCAGATGAGTAATTTTGGCTGAGTAATTTTTCCAATATTATTTTTTGTGTTGACTTTGATTTGTGTTGTGTTATCCTTCCTCAATGAGTTCAAGATCGGCGACATGAAACACCGATATCATTCAATACACATGGCCATAATATAATTTTCTGAAAGACGCACGCTTGTTCCATTTTCCAGGGTCATTATCAATCAATCCTTACAATAGCTCTCAGCGTGAATGCTCGCCTGTCAAATGTTATTTACAATATGCCCGCCCGTTTCCACGCGGTGATCAGCTGTGATGACGTAGTCAGCCGGAAAATATAACGTGCTCTCTCAATAGCTCAGCAGGGAAGACACAATGCGGCTGCGCGCCAGGCATTTCTATAGTGGTGAAGTCAGAGTCTTGTTTACCGACGGTTTGGAGGTTACAAACTCTGACGTTGGGAGAATGCAGCAGAGCTAAATGCCGGAGAACTCAGAGAAAATCGAATCTACAGCACCCCCATTGGCATCTGCGGGGAATCTGCGCTATTGCTTCGTCATTTGCTGCGTTGAACAGAGTAAGCCCAGTCGAGCGACGTTCAAGATTTAACTAGTTTATGGACATCTTCTTGCAAAATTTAAGTGGGTGTTTTGTCCGATTTTCCTATTTTGGGGGTTTTGTCCGCGGGTGTTTTGTTCGTGGGTGTTTTGTCCCCTGGGGGTTTTGTCCGCCCCCCCTGGCATGAATATGCGTTACTTTCTGGGATTACGATGTGGCTTATTAAGAAACAATGTTCACAACAACAACAAATCAAAGATAAAGTGATCAGCTCAATGAACCTGGGCTAGAAGCTTCCACCGTTGCCGGGGTATCGAAATCTTCCCATTTTCTGCCATCAAAACAAGCTTCCAACCCCAAATGTCAACCTCTCTCCCTCCGTTGTTGTTTTTTTTCGTTTTCCCCGCCGGTATGTGGTTGTTGTGGTTTTTGTATGTGGCTACAGTGGCGCATTCACAGCCACCAATTAACAACTAAAACATTTTCCGATTGGTCTTCAATAGAAGCATACATGACTCTATAAACTACAAGACAAACTGAAATATATATTTTATATCGAAAGGGAATGACCTTAAAGTTAATTGATTCTGGTTTCTTAAAATATGCTATTATTCGAAAAGTTGCCCGTGGCTTTGCAGGAGTGCTGACAACAACAACCCAACAGCTAGCACTGACCTGCTGACGCAGCACTGACATTTCACGAATTTATTTTTAGGAAGAAACTATTCTGTGGTATTTCACCAGTTTAACTTGTCCCATCTATGTTCGGCAGTTATGGTTAAGATAGCCATCTTAGGATGTGGTCTAATGGGGGTCAAAATTGCAGGTAAACAAAGAAATCAGAAGAGTGACTGGTTTTGAACAACAACAACAACAACAGTTAGCAAAACTGTTGTTAGGACCAGTGAATAAGACAGGTCGGAATTAACGATAAAGTCACAGGGGGTGTAAAATAGCACCACCGAGTCTTCTTCACACCCCCTGTACCATTGTCTCGCGTGGCAGTGACCTCACCCATCCCTAGTGAATACACTATGTGAGGTGCAAATAGAGCTGCGTTACTAGAGCCTTGATATTTGTGACAGTGCCGTCTGATGGGGCCTCTAGATTGAGTTCACTCAGGAATGACCTTGACCTATTTTCAAAGGTCACAGATGTCAAAATGTGACCAGCATTGTGAACACAATATCCCAATTACAAATATTAGACTAGATATTTGGCACCATGCTTTCCTATGAAGGCGCTTAGGTCAACTTCACTCCATCTCCATGCTGACCATGACCCATTTTCAAAGATAACAGAGGACAAAATGTGAATAATGGTCTTTGTGAACACAATATAATATTTAATGCAGAACTTAATCTAAAATCTTAATCTTTGGCACAATGCTGACTTGTAGAGCCTCAAGGTCCAGTTCACTGCAGATTGACAATGAACTATTTGCAAAAGTCACAGAGGTCAAAATGTGAATGGCACTTTGAACGCAATACCTCAATAACAATTAGAGCTGGAGATGGGATATTTTGCACAAAGCTGTCTTTTGAAAGGCATCAAGTTCACGCCGGTGCACTGACAAGTGGTTTGTTAGTCTGGGCGCTTTGCTATCTCTTTAACCTATTTATTATTGATGATTATTAGGACTATTAGGATAGTAGAAAACTTTGATCCATATTGATCATATTTACACCAATTTTCAATAGTTAGAAAACCTGCCCCAGATTAACGAGTTAGTGAAGAGGCCAGGAGAATGAACCTGAGCTCACACAGTGACCCACATGTCAGTGCATCAGTCACTGCTATCAGGGCAAGATAGTATTGTTTACGATTAAATTGTATTATAGTGCAAACCAACCATGATCAACATTGGCTTGGGATTTTTCTCACAAATTACTTGGACATCCTCCACCTCATTGTCAATCAGTAGCTGGGATGCCTAATTTGGTGCAGTAGTCTCTGAGGCATTAATCATTCTCAGCTCTAGATTTCTAGATTTGAAATTAAAGATTTCTGTCATACAATTAACTTTGATACTCTACTCCTTCAAATTGAATGTTGCTGTAGGGGAGATGGCCTACCATGGACACAGAGTGAAGATGTATGACAGTCACCTGAATTCCCTGAATACTGTCTTTGAACGAATTGAAGAGGATAAAAAATATCTTAAACAGGAAGGTCTTCTTACACACAAGAATTTCATTGTATGTATTTTTCTGTTCATAGGAAGTTAGCACCATTCTTTAATACTTGGGCTCAGAAAATACATGTCACTTGTACAGATTGGTTTCAAAGTGTGGATTGTTTTATGGGGACGGTTCTATGGAAATATAGGGACCATGACATGTGAATATTGGGACCATGCTATGTAAATATGAGGACCATGCCATGTACATATGGGGACCATGCCATGTAAATATGGGGGCCATGCCATGTAAATATGAGAACCATGCCATGAGTTTCATCAAAATGTGGAGAGGTTGGGCATATCATATCGAGTGCTTTCAAAAGGATGATTTGAATTTTTTTGTGCTAATTATTAGCTAGGTATAGCTTGATTTGTATCTGCTGTGTTGATGTAACAACTAAGAAAAAGAAAATTGTAGAGAATTTGAGTCCTAGCTATCTAGACATTTGGAAATTTCATATCAGCAAAAATAGAAAAAAAAGGGAAAAAGAAAATGGGTATTAGGGCTACCTGAAAACAGCCTGACATAAATTTTGAATAGATGACCTCCAGTGGGAGTGAGCTATAGATCCAGGGGGAGTGAACTATAGATGACCTCCAAGGAGAGTGGACTATCAATGATGATGTATTACCTTGACAGTCATTCTTACTTCAGTGACAGACATCATGCTTCATTTCTATGAGAACACATGACAGTAGTCTAAAACAACATATCAGTTACAAAGAAAATTGGAAGGGGAGTGTCAGAATGATGGTCATAATATGGTTTCCCTCAGTGTAGAGTGTAGGAAATCATTCTATATATAGTTTTTACACATTCACATTCACAGACATAGACTATATGTTAATGGCATACATTGTGAATAGAATTGAGATACTATATAGGCAGAGAGAGAAGTATGATGATTATATTTTCTATGGACAGGGACAAATATTATGTATGAGCAGACTGGAGGAGACAGTGAATGATGCAGACTTTATATTTGAAGCTGTTGTAGATGAACTTGAGGCGAAACAAGATTTGTTTGAACGTAAGTTCATACCCCTTCAAACTGTACTGTGGTTCTGCCTTGACATTCCCTCTCCCAGTGGTCTTAAAGTGAAGATGAACAGAAATGCCTGTATGATCATATATTGTTTCTTCTCTGTACAACATATTAACATGATAAAGCAGGTGGTTCAAACATCTTCAATATTAAACACCTTCAATAGTTTATCACTTTATCCAGGTACTCCATGTCAACCTCAAAAACTATTTGTTATGTAACTTCATTTTGATAGTTACTCCTGTCATGAACAGTAAATTAATGTCAGTGATGAGTCGATCATAATGTGATCTTCTTACTCTTATAGGAGTCTCTCATTTGTGTAAGAAAGACACAGTATTAGCAACTAATACTCTCAGACTTGATGTATCCTCTGTGGTGGAAAGGACTTCATATAAGGAGGTACCGTATGATTTGTCTGTCAGCCTGCCAGTTTGTCTGTCAGCCTGCCAGTTTGTCTGTCAGCATGCCAGTTTGTCTGTCAGCTGGCCACTGTCTGTTTCTGTATCTATGTATAGCTGCCCTGTCTGTGTGTCTGTCTGCATTCACTAGTGAATACAAACTACTAAAAAAATACCATTTTGAATATAAGTTTTGAATGAAATGTGAAGTTTTGTCATTTGGTTTGATGTTCAATCTTCTAATAATTCAATCCTCCTATAATCTTATTTTGAAGTCAGTTTAATGACCATGGATCCATATTGTCAGAGTTTAGGACAGTTTAATGACCATGGATCCATATTGTCAGAGTTTAGGACAGTTTAATGACCATGGATCCATATTGTCAGAGTTTAGGACAGTTTAATGACCATGGATCCATATTGTCAGAGTTTAGGACAGTTTAATGACCATGGATCCATATTGTCAGAGTTTAGGACAGTTTAATGACCATGGATCCATATTGAGTTTAGGACAGTTTAATGACCATGGATCCATATTGTCAGAGTTTAGGACAGTTTAATGACCATGGATCCATATTGTCAGAGTTTAGGACAGTTTAATGACCATGGATCCATATT
Source organism: Hanleya hanleyi (assembly GCA_036873755.1). NCBI lineage: Eukaryota > Metazoa > Mollusca > Polyplacophora > Lepidopleurida > Hanleyidae > Hanleya > Hanleya hanleyi. The sequence goes on along the minus strand of JAVTVY010038311.1, from coordinate 1,101 downwards.
GTCAGAGTTTAGGACAGTTCCAAATGTATAGAACTCAAAATTTTAGTATTATTGTGAATATTAAATTAATATCTGTAATGTTAGGATACATTTATGAACATTGAACCCTTTGAATGTTTTGGCTTTGTTTTTTTTTTCAGAGAACAATGGGTCTGAGATTTCTGTTTCCAGTCTACCACATTCCAGAGGTAGAAATTACACCAAACAAATTCACCTCTCCACAATCCATTGAGAAAGGTAAGTATCAGTATGAACTGGTCACTACATCTGGGGAAACAGAACATTGTTTATACTGACAATGTCTGCTAGCTTGTTGTATCCCCCACCATGTGTAATCAATCAGGCCATGATCCATGCCAGATGATGTGATTACATTTCAATTCTGAAGGATTTGTCGCTGAGGACATGCATTTATGTTTCCGCCCATGAAGTGGGAGGCATTAAGTGTTTACTTTATCAGTCCATCTGTCTATTACACCTAACTTGTATAGGTTACCCTATTTCTTCTAATTTTTCAAACAGCATTTTTAGACTTAAAAGCAGAAAAAAACCCATCTTCTTGTCAACTGAGGCTAAATACTGTGGCATGAGAAGATAGCTAGTGAAATTTTTAGAATGTTAGCTGAATTTGTCTATGCAGATGCCTGAAGTTAAGTTTTGCCATCCGAATAATTAGAAAAGAATAGGGTAATCCATCAGTGGTCAAGTTTTAACTGGGTGTTCCTGAAACTTTGCAGGTTTATTAAACATACTTTGAAGATGTACACCTGCTATTTAGAGCATTTCCGGATCCGCCGCCGCCACCGCAACTTTAAACGTGAATATCTCTGAAACCGTTAAATATTTTCGGTTCAGACTTGGTGTACTATCTCTTTAGGCCTGGGAAATTTGTCTAGTTGTGTTTCGATACCCGCTGCTCACCACTAGGTGGCGTTGTAGTCAGAGCATAGATAAACCGTTCTCTGACGATTTCGTCTGAACGGCTTGTCTGATTTCTTTGAAATTTTATTACAATGGTCTTGAAGGATAGTCAATGTGCTGAAAAGGTTTTGGTGTAGCTGGCATAATTATAAAGGCAAGTTTTTTGCATCTCAAAAAAAA
>JAVTVY010038310.1:0-15723 GCA_036873755.1 Hanleya hanleyi | reverse complement strand
ACACTGCTTTGACACTCGACTTCACGTACATTCCACCCTAACACCGCTTTTACTCTTGACTTCACGTATATTTCTCCTTAACACCGCTTTGACTCTCAACTTCACATACCTTCCTCCCTAACACTGCTTTGACACTCTCTTTACCTCACATAAATTTCTCTCTAACAGCGCTTTGACACTCAACTTACTTTCCTCCCTAACACCGCTTTGACAGTGAACTTCATTCTACCACTCCGCTTCAACATTTCGCCTGAGGTACACCTTTGTGTGGAAATTATTTCATTTTGATAGCTAACCTGAACCTGATAGTTAAGAAACATACCTAACCCTAAGTGCTATCCCGATTCCTCCCTAACACCGCTCTGGCACTCTACCTCACGTACATTCCTCCCTAACACCGCTTTGACACTCCACTTGAAGTACATTACTGCCTAACACTGCTTTGACACACGACTTCACGTATCTTCCTACCTAATACCGCTTTGACGCTTGACTTCATGTACCTTCCTTCCTAACACCGCTTTGACACCCGACTTCATGTACATTCCTCCATAACACCGCTTTGACTCTCGACTTCACGTACTTTCCTCCCTAACACTGCTTTGACACTCGACTCGCATATCTTTCTCCCTAACACCGCTTTGACTTGACACTTGACTTCACATACCCTCCTCCCTAACACTGCTTTAACAGTCGACTTCAGGTACATTCCTCCCTAACACCGCTGGGACTTTCGACTTCACGTACGCCCCCTCCCCCCCCATACCACTGACTCGACTATGCGTATTTTCCTCCCCAACACCGCCTTGACACTTGACATCACATACCTCCCTCCCTAACACTACTTTGACAGTCGATTTCAGGTACATTCCTCCATAACATCGCTTTGACTCTGACTCTCATTCGCCAACTCGGCTTTGACATTTCACCTTTGGTACACTTTCGTGCAGAAATTATTTGACTTTGATAGCTGAAATGAACCGGAACCTGATAGTTACGAAACATGCCTAACCCCAAGTCCTATCCCGATTCCTCCCTAGCACCGCTTCGACACTACCTCACGTACATGCCTTCCTAACCCCGCTTTGACACTGGACTTCACGTACCTTCCTCCCTAACACTGCTTTGACACTCGACTTGACGTACATTCCACCCTAACATCGCTTTGACACTTGACTTCTTGTAGCTTCCTCCCTGCTTTGACACTCTCTCTACCTCACATAAATACCTCCCTAACAGCGCTTTGACACTAAACTTCAAGCACATCATTCTACCACTCCCATTCAACATTTCACCCGAGGTACAGTTTTGCGGAGAAATTATTTGATTTTGATAGCTGAAATGAACCGGAGCCGGATGGTGACGAAACATATCTAACCTCAAGTCCTATCCCAATTTCACACTGGGCTTGACATACATTCCTCCCTAACACCGCTTTGACACTGAACTTCAATCACATCATTCTCAAACACCTGTAAGTATATGTACTACAATTACATTGTTGACAAACGCGACTCATTGCAGGACTGCTGGTACAATCGTCTGTAACGCCGCTTCAGGACTACTATAAATTTTATTCCTCCTTTACTCCATTTTACAGTGGACTGGCGGTAGATTGATGCATAAGAACATTTTGATATTGGAATTAACATACATTCTTCCTTAAATCCGATTTGAGACTGGAACACAGATACATTGTTGATAACCTGCCTTTGATTCCGGAATGCATGTACAATGCTTCCCAACCCTGTTTAAGGACAACTATTGACAAACGTACCTCCCTAAACCTGCTCCTACCCTCGATGAGTTGGACATTGCTCTTTAACCCCGCTTAATTACAACGCATATAAGGGAAGTGGGAAGAGGTGCCGACATACTGACAGCCGCATGACTTCACAGTATAGTCTTCTGGTTAACCTATGCTAAAGCACATACCAAAAATCTAACGATTCATGATATGTGTTGTATCTCAGGTACGCTTTTATTGTGCCTGTTCATGTGGCAACTTGAATGACATGAGCACGCGGCCCCTATCACCGGCATAAGCGATATTAGATACAAATCTAGAGAGCTATGATGGAAATGCTCTTGACAACTCGTATTTTGGTAATTGGCGAGCTGTGTCGCTGTGACAACTCGTACACTGGGGATTGCTGAGCTGTATCGTCGTCAGATGAAAATGACGGCATTTAACGCAAAAGACTAGTCTGTAAGGCCCGATGTCGACCCAGCATCTTCCCACAAGGCCAACATATATCAAAGACCAAAAGGTCTGTACAGGGGGCGGGCCTCGTGACGAAACGTCCACCAGCAGAATCTCGCAATATACAGGTAAAAATTACAACGCATATAAGGGAAGTGGGAAGAGGTGCCGACATACTGACAAAGTCACATGACTTCACAGTATAGTCTTCTGGTTAACCTATTCTAATGCACATACCAAGAATCTAGCGATTCATGATATGTTTTGTATCTCGGGTACGCTTTTATTGTACCTGTTCATGTGACAACTTGGATGACATGACCACACGGCTCCTAGCGCCGGCATAAGCGGTATTAGATACAAATCTAGAGAGCTATGATGGAAATGCTCGGACAACTCGTATTTTTGGTAATTGGTGCACGTAGCGTGCAAGATCTATGGCGTTACGTTTCGTACCTTGTGTCTAATTCCGCTTTAACCCGGGGCTAGGGGCCGTATGAACCCATGTACTTCAAGATCCTCATGGTACTCATATGAACAGTCACAATCAAAGCGTGACTGAGATACATCATCCTTAAGATGACGACTTTACAATGAATATTATGGATTAAGAATACTGATCAGCGATACGGATTTGATATTTTTGGAACATCATGATGTCTTGCCGGCATCATTGAAAACTGTTGACCGCTTCTCTCTTGCAGGAAACAAGCCTATGTTTATGTATACTATGATTGTCTTTTGAATTTGGTGCTAAAACTGTTATATGGAATATGGAATAGGTATTTGGATTATGGACGCGGATATTCTCGAATGGACGACGGCTGAATTATGAATGACGGACCAGACGCTTGTAACAAATCTAGACAGCTATGATGGAAATGCTCTGAGAACTCGTATTTTGGCAATTGGTGAGCTGTGTCGCTGTGAGAACTCGTACACTGGAGATTGGTGAGCTGTATCGTCGTCAGATGAAAATGACGGCATTTAACACAAATGACTAGTCTGTAAGGCCCGATGTCGACTCAGCATCAACTTCCCACAATGCCAACATATATCAAAGGCCAAAAGATCTGTGCAGGGGGCGGGCCTCGGAGACGAAACGTCCACAAGCAGAATCAGTGGGAAGATGTACCGACATACTGACAGAGCCACATGACTTCACAGTATAGTCTTCTGGTTAACCTATTCTAAAGCACATACCAAGAATCTAACGATTCGTGATATGTGTTGTATCTCAGTTACGTTTTTATTGTACCTGTTCATGTGGCAACTTGGATGACATGACCACACGGCCCCTAGCACCGGCATAAGCGGTATTAGATACAAATCTAGAGAGCTATGATCTAGACACTGGAGTTGGTGTACATTAATGTGTAACACCGCTTTCAAAGTCGTTTTGACAGTATGTTATTTCAGTTAGTGTGAATGTGGGTGCAATGTATCTGGGATATAAGTTAAGCCTGACAATATTTGAGAGTATCGCTGTTATATTCCATTTAAGGATAGCTATCTCGGTAGAGGCAGTTTTTTCACCCCTCCCCCCCCCCCCAGCCCTCCCCCGTGACAAGTTGTCTTCTGTATCAATAAATATACAAGATAACCATAATACACTATATATTTTATGAAGGCGTACATCGTAGGGATTCCAACTATATGATTTGTATAACCGACACTACTACTGCGTAGAAAATATTCCAATTTTAAAAAAATCAAATGAAAACAATAGCGTCCATTTTTCAATTGAAATTTCATGAAAACGGTTGATCGTGTCTTAACTTTGATGGTATACTTTGATAGGAGACAACTCGAACTTGTAGTCTTTATCTCATTTTTTATACGCCCGCCCAAAAGGCGGTCGTATTATGGGATGGCGGTTTCCGTCCGTCTGTCCGTCTGTCCGTCTGTCCGGTTCTCGTGTCCGGTCTATATCTGGGACAGTTTCCTATTCACAGCTCCAATTTTTGGTGAGTGGATACCCTACGGGGAGACGATGTGTCGCGTACCAAAATGAAGGTCAAGGTCACAGGTCAAAGGTCACTGGCATAAAAAACAGGAAATCACTGAAGTGCTCGTGTCCGGTCTATATCTGTGAACGTTTTCTATCCACAGTTGCAATTTTTTGTGAGTGGATACGCCAGGTGGAGACGATGTGTCGCGTACCAAAATTAAGGTCGAGGTCAGAGGTCAAAGGTCACTGTTGTCAAAAACCAGGAAATCATTGATCGTTGTTAGTTTTCTATCTACAGTTCTAATTTTTGGTGAGTGGATGCCCTAGGGGGGAACGATGTGTTGCATATTAAATGTAGGTCAAGGTCAGAGGTCAAAGGTCAGTGTGATCGAAAAATCAGGAAATCGTTAAAAATTTCTAATTTTTTGTGAGTGGATTCAATAGGCGGAAATGAAGTGATGCATACCAAAAATTAAGTCAAGGTCAAAGGTCACTGACCCCAAAATTAGGAAATTATTAAAAATAACATTTTTTGTGTCAGTAGATACATTAAGGAGACACAATGAGTCACATACCAAAATGTAGGTCAAGGTCAAAGGTCAAGGTCACTATGACCCAAAAATCGTGAAATTGTTAAAAATCATGATTTTTTGTGTCCATTGAGAAATTGAGGGGAGACGGTTTGCCATGTACCAAAATTTAGCCCAAGGTCAAGGTCACTGTGACCCCAAAATCAGGAAATCATTAAAAATCATGATTTTTTGTGTGCATTGATAGATTGAGGGAAGACGATGTGTTGTGTATCAAAATTGAGGTCAAGGTCAAAGGTCAAGGTCACTGTGACCTCAAAATCAAGAAATCATTAAAAGTCACATTTTCATATGCCTGTCGAAGACGAGGTCATGTAATGCGATGTTGAGTTCTGTCCATTCATCCATTAACATTTATTGTCCATGCGATAGCTCTAGTTTCAAGGTATGGATTGGTACCAAACTTTGAGTATACCTTACTCGCATGGCAAAGTGGAGCCATACATATGAGATCAATTTGTCAAAGGTCTAGGTCGCAGTCCCCAAAACTGAATCAAGCTTAGCTGACTAAATGTGTTGGAATATTGTTGGAATATTCAAAAGTCTTTCCCCTCCATTTATATGATATTGTCCTGTTGAGTTGTCTCCCATGTTTGAAACGCTTCATTTAGTTAAACTGTTGTGAAATAAAAACCATACATTTACTAATTTAACGGGGAAAGGAGTCCTTTATGAACTTCACACCTGTTTATTAACTCAGGAACAAAGGTTTACTTCATCACTTTCTTCTTCATTCACGAAAAATTATCTCGTCTGAAAGGAATCCATTTGCAGGGAAACTGCTATTTTCTTGTGTTTGACTATTGTCGATTTCAGTGTGGGATATGTGAGCTCTCAGCTCTTGCTTCAAGGTCAACCAGTTACCAAGAGTTCAGCTCATTTTAGTTTATCATTCAATATAAGATGTGATATATGTTGCATTCTCATAAGCAAAAAATTGTAGACCTTTCTCTGGATTGCTAGATCAATTGAAATCAAGGCTATTAAACAACCTTGAAATTTGAACCAATGTAATTCCAGATATACGGGCGTATATTGAAGCCCCTTGGGCTCTTGTTTTTTGTTTTTACAGCTATTGGACTAAATTAAATTGCAAAAACGTACTATTTTACGGTGATTTGTCTTTAAAGTTGAATAATTAAAAAACTGAGCCGAACTTACAAAAAGTGAGATGACGTTTACTAGATCACCTTATAAGTAGCAAGCATGCCAAATCTATAAAGCGTAGCATGGATACTTTTCGAGAAATAAACGTTTAAATCTGGGATTTTGTAAAACAATGAAAGGCTAGAAATCGAGCAAAACGTGTCCATCTATACATGTGATGAATTGATCCAAATTTTTTGCTGGAATTCTAGTGTCAAATACATTTTTAATCTGTCTTATGGGACCTACTCGAATTCCTGTTTATTTTGGATAACTATTACACTAAGTTTATTCATCAAGGCGGGTTAACATCCAATTTAAACTTTAAAAACTTACTAAAACTTGTTCAGCTGAGAAATGTTCACACTTGTCACTGCGCTGAGTACACTTTCATATGTATATATTATAATTAGAAACAAAAAACTTATGTTTGCATGGTTTTGATCAGAATGGGGTAGATTAATGTACATGAGTAGGATATCTAGATAATTAGCTTACCAAAATACTGCGGAAATGAGTTTTGGAAAGGGAAATTTAACAGACAAAAATAACAGTAGCCAAGCCCATGCAATCTGCTATTCTATTCTTGCGACAGACTATTAGGGCGGCCAGTTCCAGCGAGTCACTTAACAATAAAATACACACTCAGCTATTAACCCTATCTGGCCTGGCCGATTTGGGGTGTATCGCAGCCTGGGGGGGAGGGGGGGAGTGCTCCCCTATATATTTTCTCTACCACTACGGCTAGAGCGCTGAAACTTACCACACAGTATCTTGGGTTCAAGCTCTACCAGGAAATGTATAAAAATCCAAGATGGCCGCCATGATGACGGAGAATGTGAAGAAATGGAGCTTTCGTGGATACCACATGGCCGCCATTTTGACTTTACCCATGATCCTCTGTCAGGGGGTATATGAAAATGAAAATGACCCCAGTAGTATATAAAGTTGAAATTCCCTCATATTTATGCAAATGAGATGACGTCACGTGACTGACCTTTCCCACCTCCAACCCAGAAGAGTTCCAATCTAGGGGTAGGTAACTTCGGGTCACTATAGTTCCGGCAAAGGGCCCCTGTGCATGTATTCTTCCGCGGTGATGCGGTCTGGCGGTGATGCGGTCACGGGAAAAAGCTTCCGCGGAGAAAAAGTAGTCCCTAGACTTGAAATACGCTGCATGGTCCAATTGGGTCGAGTGAGGTATCAAAGTGAAGCATTCGTGAAGGGGCATCTGATGGGCTGTGTGTGGGGTTGACATATCGGCATTCTGCGCATGCGCGGTGGCCGAAGGGTATGGAAATAGCCGTTTTGGAGCTAGGGGAGCCCCTAATGGTCGAATGGGGTCGAGTGAGGTATCAAAGTGAAGCCTAGGTGAAGGGGTATTTGCTGGCTGGGTGGGTGCATGTAAAAATTTTCCTGAAAAAAAAAATACGGAACACGGACTTTATCGAAAAACCTGGGAAAATGCCTATATGGGGTATGAGGGGTATATAGGTCGCCGGGCTTAACGGGGCTTGTCTATCAACAGAGTTATCTTCCCCTAGTTCCAGGGTGGGTGTATGTAAAAATTTTCCTGAAAAAATACGGAATACGGACTTTATCCTAAATTACGGGAAAATGCCTATATGGGGTATGGGAGGTATAGGACCATCCTGGGAAACGTACTTCTATACATTTGCGGTAGGGTTGTGGGGTCTCGTTTTACTCGTCTCGTCATTTAGAACATGATAGGAAGTGTCCCCGTGCGAATCGGTGAAATTTTTGAAAAAGTACGATATAGCCTCATATAGTCCCATACTGAGGGTATAGGATCAATGTTTGTCCCCCTGGGAAACGTACTTCTATACATTTGCGGTAGGGTTGTGGGGTCTCGTTTTACTCGTCTCGTCATTTAGAACATGATAGGAAGTGTCCCCGTGCGAATCGGTGAAATTTTTGAAAAAGTACGATATAGCCCCATATAGACATATATATATATAAATATATATTCCCATACTGGGGTATAGGTTCAATGTTTATCCCCCTGGGAAACGTACTTCTATACATTTGCGGGAGGGTTGTGGGGTCTCGTTTTACTCGTCTCGTCATTTAGAACACGATAGGAAGTGCTGCGGAGCGAATCGGTGAAATTTTTGAAAAAAGTCACCGAGGCCTGGGTAGGCCCATAGGCCTATACTGCATGGCTATGGGTGTATAGGCCCATACGGGGTGGACATGTTGGAGTCTAGGTGGGCCACTCATGGTCCAATGGGGTCGAGTGAGGTCTTATTTTGAAGCTCTCGTGAAGGAGCACTTGACTACACTAATGGTTCGTCCGTGTTCAATAGTCTGCGCATGCGCAGTCTGGCCGTAGTATAGAAACAGGCATTTTGGGTGCTATGTAGGGGTGTGTTTGGGATAGAGATGGGCTATTCACGGTTCGAATGGGTCGTGTGAGGTGTCAAAGTGAAGCTTGTCTGGGGTAGAGTCAGAATGGTGTGTTTTTGAATGCAAGTCGCGTTAATCTGCGCATGCACAGTTGGTTGTAGTAAGTAAAGTGGCCATTTTGGGGCAGCGAAGGAAGTTATTTGGGGTCGAGATGGGCTAATCACGGTTCGAATGCGTCCTGAAAGGTGTCATCTTGTAGTTCTCGGGGTGTACACTCCGATTTGAGGGATGTTCGCGTTATCTGTGACGTCATCGGTGACGTCATCGGTACGAGTAGTAGCGAAAGTGGCCATTTTCGGGCAGTACATGAAGGTATTTGGGATCGAGATGGGCTATTCACGGTTCGAATGCGTCCTCGAAGGTGTCATCTTGTAGTTCTCGGGTGTACATTCCGATTTGAGGGATGTTCGCGTCATCTGTGACGTCATCGGTGACGTCATCGGTACGAGTAGTAGCGAAAGTGGCCATTTTCGGGCAGTACATGAAGGTATTTGGGGTCGAGATGGTGCGGTAGGAATATCATTCTGCGCATGCGCAGACGCAATGCGGAGCTCTCGTCCAATCAGAAGCGAGTATTTCAATTCCGTCACAGAGCTCTCAGCCAATCAGAAGCGAGTATTTTGACCCGGTGCATTATGGGCCATATCCAAGATGGCGGCACGTATGTTCAAGATGGCGGCACATCCGGTGTCGAAAACTGGCCATTCTGTCGGGATGTGGTCACCTAGTGTCGAAAACTGGTCCTTGTATGGGTCCTGCTAGACGTTTTGACGCCATGATATAGACCGGAGAGAGAGAGAAAACAACAACAACAAGGATGACACATGAGGGAACAACAACAACAACAAGTTTTTTTTTCATATAGTTTATTTTCCCCTCCATCATAACATACCCACGCTGGGGGAGCCGCGTTGGGTATGTTTGCAATTCAAGAAAGACTCTTGTCCAATCAGAGACCGCCATTTGCATCTGTCCTATTCGTTCCTGTCCGTTAGATGTATTCTTGTCCAATCAGAAGTCGCCATTTCAGAGAGTTCCTTCTTCGGTCATGTTCATTCTGAACCGTTTATTCTAATCATCGTCGGCCAGGCCTGGATATTCTTCGGGCAGCATGTCCTTAAACAGTTGTTTGCGCATTTTGATCGCATTTTCCAGGGCCTCGGTGGGTGGTAAACCCATATCCTCTTCCAAGTGACGCTTGGTCTTCATGATGGACCGGTGCGTGGGGTCCCCTTTCATTTCAAACGGTAGTAAGGTATACTGTTCATAGATCGCCATGGCTGTTTTCCTGATGCGGGGGCGCATTTGGGTGTACGTCTGTTGTAAATTATCCTCTCCGGCGTCCTCGATCGCTTCAGCGTGAGTATTGATAGCTGCCGTCACAATACGATCCCAGAAGGTAGGTTCTGCCTCACTTTCCTGGGATGAAGGCTGATTCTCTGAGGTCAAGCTCTCCATATCAGTAGATAGACTGTCAGCCATCTTGGATTCGGTATCAGTCGATGCACTCTCATCAATCTCTGTATCAGTATCTGCCTCAACGGGCTCCTCGGCGTCTTCAGTCCCATGTATATTTTCCTGGTGTCGCATCATATCGTAATGTCTGGTGAACGTGCGTTCACACTCAGAACAAGTATAAGCCATGTTGACGGTTGAACGTCGACTGTGCGTGTTTGGGGAATACGCTCGCTTTTATACACAGTAACGCCCATCAACGCTTAGCTCAACGCTTCAACGCCCTGGTGAATTAGCTCAGAAGCTCTGATTTCATGGAATTTACACCAATTCATCGAAATGCAGTGACGCCCGTCAACGCCCGTCGTTACGCCTTAACGCTCGTCTCAACGCTTTAACACACTTTCTTAGTTGTTTAATGATGCGTTCGAACAAATGTTTCTTTTGTGCTATTGCTCTGACATACGCCGCTTTCCAGTTCACGCCCGAGGTTTTCAACATCGACGCTGTTCTTTCAATTTCCATATGGACTGGGTCCTTATCCAACAATTCCATATGGGTCAGTAAGTCGACATACTGCTGACGTAAAGCCCGTCGTAGTCTGGGTGCCAATCTGTTATGGGCTAAAATTGCAGCTTCCTCTTTCGAATACCCTTTGCGTTGAAACTTGTTTCCTGTGGCCTCCAACATCCCGCCCATCTCGGCGTCCATACTTTCTTTGAACAAATCCTTCCATAGCCTCGAGTTCACATGATGTTCTTCAACCTCGGGTTGGGCCTTCACGGTTGGGTGATATTCCAGGACTGATGGTATGAAGCGGGCCCGCTGTATGGGGGTGGGCTTCTGCTGCTGCTCTGCCAGGAGTGCACTCGGCGGATGGTGTAGGGGTATAGGCCGTTGTGGTGATTCCTCGCCGGGTAACAGGTGGGTCGTCAACCGACGATCTTCGGGGGTATGGGCTTTTAAATCTACGAACAGGTAGCCGTACGGACGAATTGTCGCTTCTTGAAACGCTCACATAAAATGGTCAATGTTCTGAGGATAAATTCGACTACCAAACACACGGATTTGTGCTCTATCAATGGGATTGGAGAACAACACAAAGTATTGGCAGTTCAAGGCAATATCTCTGGACGCCTTCCCTTGAGGAAAGACATGCTGAGTCAAATAGATGACGGACAGATTTCGATGATGGGACCCTTTGGTGAATAGGTCGGCGATTTTCGAATTGTCCTTGGCCGCACTCATCAGATCATCGAGCACTACCACGTTGGTTTGCTCGGAATCGAAGCAATAGGGTTCGTCTATGTCGTGAGGAATTCCTGGAACAAAGCTCACATTCTGTAGTCGTGCAGTTTCGTAGGCGGGCTGCCATTGGCTATAACATCAAACAACACGTGTCGGAGCTGGGGTTGCCACACCTTCCTCTAAGAACTTCATCACCCAGGACGTCTTTCCACACCCCGTAGGGCCGCTCACTGTCATCGTATAAGGGTGCTCTAATACTGTCGTGTGTGACGTAGGTGTTGATCGTTCCTCGCGCGTACTTTGAATTTGCACGTTATCGGGACTCCGTTCCTTGAGATGGCTTCGCTGTATATGTTTACGTAGATTAAATGGCGTGGAAAATGACTTCGAACACAAGTGACATGCGTAATCCATGGCTCTCATCTCCACGGACACCAGGCGTATAATGAAGCTTTCACAGATGCATGTGTGTGTTTATATGCAAGAGCTCCGAGCTCGCGGAGCTCTTGGAGCTCCGGAGCTCATGGAACTCGGAGCTCCGGAGCTCCGACGCCACCACCGGGCGTTGACGGGCGTTGCTACAAGAGAACTCGGAGCTCCGGAGCTCCGGAGGTCAGTTCCCATTGGTCCATTACGGGCTCCCCTAGCTCCAACACGGCTATTTCCATACCCTTGGGCCACCACGCATGCGCAGAATGCCGATAGTTCAACCCCACACCCAGTCCATCAGATGCCCCTTCACGAATGCTTCACTTTGATACCTCATACGACTCCATTGGCCCATTAGGAACTCCCCTAGCTCCAAAACCGCTATTTCCATACCCTTGGGCCACCGCGCATGCGCAGAATGCCGATATTTCAACCCCACACCCAGCCCATCAGATGCCCCTTCACGAATGCTTCACTTTGATACCTCATACGACTCCATTGGCCCATTAGGGACTCCCCTAGCTCCAAAACCGCTATTTCCATACCCTTGGGCCACCGCGCATGCGCAGAATGCCGATAGTTCAACCCCACACCCAGCCCATCAGATGACCCTTCACGAATGCTTCACATCGATACCTCACTCGACCCCATCGGTCCCTTAGGGGCTGCCCTAGCTCCAAAAAGGCTATTTCCATACCCTTCGGCCGCCGCGCATGCGCAGAATGACGATATTTCAACCCCACACCCAGCCCATTAGATGCTCCTTCACCTAACCTTCACTTTGATACCTCACTCGACCCCATCGGACCATTTTATCTAGGGACTACTTTTTCCGCTTTTCCTAGCTTTTTCCCGAGACCGAATCACCGCCAAAACCACGGCCAAACCGCATCACCGCGCATGAATACATTTTTTTTTTTTTTTTTTTTTTGCCGGAACTTTTTTTTTTTGCCCGAACATGCCCGAACATGCCCGAACCACGCCGCCATCTTAAAGTGAGTGGGTGGGTTCAAAATGGCCGCACCTTATCTTACAAAAACAACAAAACAAGCCGCCATTTTGAACCCACCCACTCACCCTACAGGTCAATCAGTACACAGTTAGCCCCGATTCCAAATGTGCGTGAAGTAAATATAATAAAAAACGCATAACATGGTTATGAGAGAGAAGCGGTCAACAGTTTTCAATGATGTCAACAAGACTTGATGATGTTCTATACATAAAACCTTAATCAATGGCCATTATTCTTTATCAAGGTGAATTCCAAGTCGATTCCAGAGTATTTAGCTCAGCGACGCTTCGATTGCGTCTGTTCATTTGAACGCCATGGAGATGTACAAACACATGATGTGAGTGGGTGGGTTCAAAATGGCCGCACCTTATCTTACAAAAACAACAAAACAAGCCGCCATTTTGAACCCACCCACTCACCCTACAGGTCAATCAGTACACAAAGTGAGTGGGTGGGTTCAAAATGGCCGCACCTTATCTTACAAAAACAACAAAACAAGCCGCCATTTTGAACCCACCCACTCACCCTACAGGTCAATCAGTACACAAGGTGAGTGGGTGGGTTCAAAATGGCGGCACATTATCTTACAAAAACAACAAAACAAGCCGCCATTTTAAACCCACCCACTCACATAGGCCACGCCCACAAACATAGGCCACGCCCCATCACGCATGCGCACAAACACAATTATGACGTCACACACAGGTCTGCGCATGCGCAGTGAGGCGCTAATTACTCAATTTGCGGTGTACATACTACTATCGTCTAAAACTATATTTGTTTCAGGCAATGCACTTGATGTATGTCACGGGGAATCCCCGGAACAAATGGGATGTTGATATCACCCCGTTCTGAGTAAAGCATCACACAGAAGGCTTCTTCATATCCTGTCGGGTCACTATCTCTCTCACTAAAATGGTGCTGTAACACAAGTCCAAGAGTCATTTCTATTCATACATTGCATAAAATATTATCTCGTTCGTCATATCCACCTAGCCATCTCTGGTCTTCTTCAATCTCCTTGTGCGGTTGATGACATGGCAAGACCTAGAGGTCATGTGTGTTACGAATAGTTCGATCAAGTAGCCTAGTGAGCAATCTGAGTGAGGTTGTCAGCTTTAAAACTGATACGTTTCATCACCGATAACTGGATCCCGCTCCCTGACAATATCATTAGTTCTATGTAAGTAGACAAGTATTAGGCAATATTCATCAACAGGAAAACTATGGTCTACTATACACCGATCATGGTCAACAAGTATACCCCACATGCTGATTGCGAAGAACCTGTACCAAAAACATATTACATATTCAGGAGATGAGCTGACCTCCATTCACACCGCCAGATATGGAGTGACCCCGTGATGCACGCGCTTCTGATTGGCTGAGATGCCGAGTGATGGTCTGTCTGACAGTCTGACGACAGCTCCTGGCCCTTTGACCTTTGCTTTGAACAGAACAAAGCGAATCACTTGATTGGCTGACAGAGTACGCGACGTAATCTATGGAATAGTACGTGCGAGAAAGCCGTATACCAGTGCTCCCGACTTTAAAACAGAAAGCGGGCGGGAAGGACCTTGTAGCAACTACTAATGACACATTGTCGCAATTACGACAATTGTGTCATTAGCAGTTGTCGGGTCACCAGCTAATGGCACAACTGCGTTGTGACAATAGCAGGCGAGTCTCTCGCTCAAAATAAAACTGTAGCGACGCTTAATGTCACAACTGGAAACCAGTAATTATTCGAGACAAAAATATATCTCACATGATGCATGCCTAAATCTTTGATATACTTGCAATAGCAACCACTCTACATGCAAAGTCACCTACTAATGACACAATTACGACAATAGCTGTCCACCTCTAATGACACAATTTTCGCAATTGTGTCATTAGTATTTGCTACAGGGCGGTAGCGTGAATGTGTCAGATTCGTACGATTACAGTTTCGAAATTTCATAATATTGAGCGACTTAGAGGTTCGCAATTTGTTGATCTATAAGCAATACAATATTTACTGTAATGTAATAGTTTGACTGGAATTGTACTTTCGTATCGTCGAAATTTATCTGTGCGCCACATACACATATTGTGACTGGTAACCTTGAAATAGACATAAGAGCCCTGGATGCCGAGCATAAGATAGTTTGTGGACGTCGAACATTACGGAACAAATCATCTGTTGCATGTATATGGAAACTTACATGCTCCAGGACACATACCAAACAGAAACATTTCAAACTAGGTTTTCTCGACTCTCTATACATCTACTCCTCATCAGGATCTAATGGAATGCCTTATACGTAGTAATATACCCTGGTGGGTTAAATTCCTTGTGTGATAAGCTTGTTCTTTACAAACATCTCCAGCTGCAACGGTTTGGCTTCTGGCGTGCTAACGTTGTGGTGTGGATAGACGGAGAGAGCCAGCCAGCCTGATGACATTATCCATCCGGCATATATGCCGATGGGATAAAAACTGTTGGCCGTGTCTGTCCTGCAAAAACTAATTTCTTCACATTCATAATATTAATTTATCTCTGCTTTGCACATAGGGTTAGGTGGATGAAGTATTACGATTATAAGCGAGGGTATCCCGTATCACCGACGGCTGGTTAATGAATGTCGGATCTAATGCTTAGACTACTTACCAATGAAAACGTTTGTTTTGAACTGCGGATATTCTCGTACTATTTGATTTTGTGAGCGGATTGCTACCAGTCCACCTGTCGAAAAGAGAACAATTTAGAAACAATTATTCTACAATTTGGAAACAAATATTTTGCAAAACATCGTATGCCATGAAATATGATTCACTGATATTTTACTGAGAGTGGGGTGGTACACTCAGGCCATATACCGACTTTGCCCTGTCTCCTCTCCTCATACCAATCATATACACCATGTGATACTGAGATTTTTGTCCTGTCTCATCTCCTCATACCAATCATAGACACCATAGCATACTGAGATTGTCCTGTCTCATCTCATACCAATCTTATACACAATATCAAACTGAGATTGTCCTGTCTGATCTCTTCATACCAATCATATACACAATATCATACTGAGAATATCCTGTCTCATCTCCTCATACCAATCATATACACCGTATCATACTGAGATTGTCCTGTCTGATCTCTTCATACCAATCATATACACCATATCATACTGAGATTGTCCTGTCTGATATCTTCATACCAATCATATACACAATATCATACTGAGAATGTCCTGCCGGATCTCCTCATACCAATCAT
>JAVTVY010038309.1:0-16741 GCA_036873755.1 Hanleya hanleyi | reverse complement strand
TCGATGCCTCCCACGATGACTCGGTTCCGGCGAAAATGACGTCGGGCAGCTCGATGCAAACTGTAGGTATCTTGAGTTTTTAACCAGGCTCGAATTTCACTTCGACTAATACCTTGGGTCGCTCGAGTCAAGGCTCCCACACCACTATAGGCAGCGGCACTGGTCGGGTTGTAATACAACTCAGTTAATACTTTGTTAATAGACGTCGCCCTTTTCTCCGACTGCCGCATCATGCACTTTTTTCCCTTCGTCCGTCACAGGTGAGTCGATCTCTTCGTTCGCCACAGGTGAGTCGATTTCTTCCCAGGGTGAGTTCGCTCCCGTCCCATGTGAGTCGACCTCTTCCCAGGGTAGTACTGGCCTTCTACCCGCTCTGCATTGTTTACATATAGACCTTTTTTCTTGTCCGGCTGTAGGTTTACAGAAAGAAAATTCCGCCTTATGTAGTCTTTCATGGGGTTCAGCGAGCGCCTCTTCTATAGTCCGAACCCACGCTAATTGCTCCGGTGTTCGAGTGTCGGGTGACATTAATTGGTCGACAATAGGCATTATTTTCTTCAAGGCTGCCCACACAGAGAGTGTTAGGGTGATACTGCGCGCATCTTTGTACCGACCTATCCGTATGCGGTGGGGTGCTACGGTATAGACGTACATGGCATTATCCAGATGAATCAGCTCTCCATCCAATTCCCCGTGCAATACCCGTTTAAACTTATTCCACCCATCACGCTCTAGTGTCACGGGGTTCCATAGCATTTCCGCCGGAGTCCAGTAAATAGCTAGATCGTCTTGCACCAGTTTGATTTTTTCTGCATACACGTATAGGCGCAGACTCGGTGTAAGAGGCAAAATGGCACGTAGTGATAGCGACATGTTTGCTCTCTCAATGTCCAAGGGTAAATGATACACACGCTCTCTTTCCCCTGGTATTTATAGGCCCTAGTCTGTGAGTGGTGAGAATACTTTATCCACCACGGGAACGATGTGTTGTAAAGCCGTCCACAGTTCGGGGTCCAACGTAAATCCACCGTCTCGTTTGAGAGAGATCAATCGGGCAAAAAAAGGGCCGCGAAAAATGTAGACATCCTGAGACAGGTAAATACTCTGTCCATCCAAATCACCAAATAACACACGTTTCAACGTAGTCCACCCCTCGGGCGATAATGTCACACGCGCGGGCATGGGGCTACACCAGCAGCGCGAATCGTCGTCAATCAGTTCCAGGCGATCTGGGTATATTAGTATAGTACAGCCCGGCGTCAACGTACGGGTAATGATCGATTGGGTTTCTTCCGGATAAAGTACATCGTCCACGTCGGCAATGATAGCTTTTAATCCTGCCCATAAGACTGGCCAAAGTACAATTTCGCCACCCCCGTACTGTTCTAATCGAGGGAAAAATGATGAATTCTCTCTACACCTTCGCAGGTACACGCCCTCACCGACAGGTAAAAAATCGACTTCGGGTTCTTGGGCTTGTAAGACCCGTGTAAATTGCGTCCACCCGTCCAGGGTTAAAATCAATTTGACTTCAATGGGATGCTCCTCGATCAGGTGTAATTCATGTTCGTAGACGATAAGCAAGACCTTAGACGTGACTTGAAAGAACGCTAGCTCTTTCCCCGACGAGGCCATCATGAAGAATAACTCAAATACTGGCCCGACACACCTATATAGAGCGATCGATTCTATTTTTCAGTATTAACCCTATCTGGCCTGGGCTTTTATTTTTTATTTTTTTCACAAAAAAATACCCTGGGAAATTTAATTTGACACGGTAATTAATTTTTACACGCTCCCCCGAGTACATCAATTAATAGTCTGCACTCCTACGAGAATAAAAATAAAATAGTATAAAGATTAGCCTCGGTTATGATGACCCAACAAGGCCTACCGCCACTGTAAAAATAGTCAAATCAGATGTAAATCAAAGGATAACTCTTGGTGCCCTAATGCAATAAGGGGGCACTACTCTGCAGGGATTTGTGTGTATGCGTGAAGTGATACATTATCCGCTGGTACTTTTCAACACGACCTCACTGCGCGCGTGACTTTGAGAAAATTACGAAGATTGGCGCCTAGCTTGTGTTTTTTCATCGTCACTAAAGGGTGTGTTTTGTTAATTTTTCTATAGTTCTCATGAACGGAACGCACTGCAATTTTCAGGGGATTCGTATCGAATAATATGGGATCGACTTGCTCTATTTTTAACGAAAAAAAAATTAATTATTGTTTAATAGATCGGGTTTTCTGTATTTTCGCGACGGCTGGAAAACCCACTAAAATTAAAAATTATGATGTAAACAAAGGACTATACGGCTGAAATTTTTAATACGAGTACTTGATTTATATGAGCTCAATTAGAAGTAAAAATTCTACGGGGACTAATACTGATTGTAAAATAATATACCTTTTATAAAATTCCAAGAAGCACACGCCAAAATCTTTCCCCAGTTTCTGCATGAACCATTTCGCCGGGGTCCGCGCCAAGTACATAAATACTGCCTCCCCTGCCAATGCGCTATCACAAAATATTTTCCATCCAAGAAGCCAGAGGAAGAACAACATGAGCGAGCGAAGACATATCAGCAGACGCCAGCGGGCCGAAATGCTTAGGGCAGTCAAGGTGTTTTGGGGAAAGGAGTTGAAAAGTTGGGAAGAAGCATTGGAAAAGGGAGGTGGCCACCTTCAAGACAATAGGCGAGAACGGAGAATGGCCGAAAATGTACGTGAAGTGTTGGTATCGTGCCATTCTACGATGAGTGAGAATAACTGGTTCCAAACTCTCAGTAGAGTGATGGGGGCGGCAGTGAACCTGCCCCCTCCTCCTGCGGCGTTAGCAACGGCATTAGCCAAAACACCGTCACCACCGCCCAAGATGCAGGAGGAGGGGGAGGGAACGGAGACACCGCCCAAGTTGCAGGAGGAGGGGGAGGGAACGGAGACACCGTTTTCCCTGCAAGACGTCCCAGTGATGATTCCTTTGCCCACACCACCATCATCCTCAACAAGCGCCATACCGCCGGCCAATTTGTTGGAAAATTTAGTAAATTTTCAGGATATAGATGTAATCTATGTAGGAAGACGGACGCCATATGGCTATTTCCCGGCCATACCAGATGGAGTGTAAGCGACCTCCCGTGAAACAAACACGTTAAAATAATAAACGGTCCTTGTCAGGGCCCGTGAAACAAACACGTTAAAATATAAATTTCTCCGAAAGAGAACTTCTAAATTCTAGCACATGAATTTGAAAGCACAGATTGTCCTACATATACCTCTCTTTTTTTTTTTTTTTTAAAAACTGCATTCACTCAAATAAACAATCCCTGGCCAAATCTCAAATGTCCTTATGAGGACAAATCTCTATATACACACAGGATTTTATTTTGGTTTTCCCCATTCATTAATTTAATATGACAGTCCAAGGGTATAATGCACTTTATATTACACAGTGCCAAGATAACGATACCGGTATGCAAGGGGAATTTATTTTGATAAGAGTGGGGCATTTATTTTGAACGAACACAGGGGTATGATTCTCGTGATGAACACAGGGGTGTGATTCTCGTGTTAAATTATTTTTGTGCTTTGTTAGAAGTCACCCTCTCGGAACAGCTGGGTGGTTTTTAAAAAAACCGTTGGAATATGTGTAATATAGCCATATTACATCGTTGTTGACAAGATCTGTCTTCTCTGAGCGCACACAGGACACGTCAAAGGAAGCAATTGACAAACTATCGGTTTATTCACCTGTGTACACCATGGTATCTTAGCGTGTTGGTTGATGCAGGTTTCACACATTCCCTGATGTCCGCACGGAAATATAGCGAACTTCGAAAATGGATTCGCGCATTCTACACAATGGATATACAAGTCTCTTTGACGCTCTGTGGTCTGTCCGATTGTTGTTGTGGTTAATGTCCATACATAATTGATTTCGTCTTGGATTTGTTGTTCTGCTGGGGTTATTTTCTTGTCTCTTAGCCTGTTTGTTCTCTCATCTTTTCTGTTTTTCCTGTCTTGATGTGGTCTATTTGTCCTCAATCTGGTATCTTTTCTCTTTTCTTCGGCGTCTGGTTTCAGCCTTCTTAAATCTTTTTTCTGTGCTCCTTGTCCCCTGTTCTTGGCCTTGTCATCTATTGCTTGTTGTACTTCGTCGGAATCATAGGAAAATTGTAACATCTCGTCTAGTTCAGCCATTTCATCTGGTGTTTGTTCTTCTTGTACGCTATTATAGGAAAATTGTAACATCTCGTTTAGATCATGAAGATCATCAATTTCATCTTGTATTTGTTCTTCTCCGGCATCATAGGAAAATTGTAACATCTCGTCTAGATCATCAAAAATTTGGTCTACATCTGGAGTAACATCCGGTGTAGTTGTTGTCAAGGCGAATAAATTATCCAGCGGCGAAGTTTCTGCAGGCTGTTGACAATGAATTGGTGCAGGATAGTTCTGGGGTTCAGGTGCGACTAAGGGGATGATTCTATCATCTAATCGAGGTTCATCGTGTACCAAATTCATGATACTGTCGAGGCGTTGTAGTTGATTATCATGATTTGTGAACAAATCTGATGTGTTGTCAATATCCATGAGTTGAGCCAAGGATAAATCCATGACTGAGCACTCAGAGATTAATTGTGAATAATTAAAAAAAATGTGGTATTTATAGTGTAAGACACGCGCGCATGCGCAGCGAAAACACACTGGTTGTATCGTGTGCTACGCTGCTGAAGAAAAAATATATGTGTGTTTGTTTAACAATTATAAACAGCTTTTCATTTTACAATCAATGTCAGGACACCTGTAAATTTTATTACAAGTTAAACTCAGGTCATTCATTAGTGTTATATTTAAAATTTAACAACCTAACGTTAGAATAGAGGATTATTTTATTAATTTTAGGCATTTTAAAAATCATAAAGTTAGTGTACGGTAGTGTAAAACCCAGGTACATTGGAAAATAATTTAATTTTCCTGGCTAAAAAAAATACGTGTACACTATGGATTAGTGTTATCATAATTCCGAGAAAATTGTAACGGATTTATGGAAAAAAATATGAAATTTTTATGCTTGAACAATGATAACAAAGCACACTTGGCGGCCATGTTGTACTCACTGACACTTGGTGGCCATCTTATCCCACCTCCCACAGCTTGCACTCAGTGACACTGGAGGCCATCTTTACCCACCTCCCACATCATGACACTCGCGGCCATCTTTTCCCACCTCCCACAGACCACTAAAAGTATAAATACGTGTATATTGTAACAGTTATTCACCCATACAATCATGAATTCAACAAGACGTGCGCTGTTTACACAACACCCCGCTAGGGACCCGAGAAATGCCGCTACGCAACACCCAGAGCTGGTTAGCGTTCTGGAAAATGATGGAATGAGGGTAACCACCAGTTTTCAAAGGGAATTGGAAGACGAAACATCCACTGTGGAAGAAAATGCACAATTGGAAAGACTAAGGGATGCACATGACGAAGAAATAGGCACGATGGAAACCCTACAAGAACCTGATAATGACTCAACTGATGAGGAACTACAAAATGAACTGCCATGGTTAAATAGTAGACGTGGTCCCACGACAACGCCTGGTGAAATTCCAATGATTTCAATTACCGCCGAAACTCCACCACAACAATGCTCTGGGTGTGAAGCCCAGGTAACCCGCCTGAACAACTTGATTAATGGACTGAAAGAAGACCTGATTAAAATGGACGAGGAGATTCACAGACAAAACAAACAACTGGATAAAGAGCAGAAAATATCACGCTGTAGCATATGTACAGATAATGAAAGCCAGTTTGCTGTTTTACCATGCGGTCATTTATGTCTATGTGCCGATTGTTGGGTGACACTAACGTGTGTAGGAGACATGTGCCATTGCACTGAGGCCGGCGAGAACCATCTCAAAATAAAATGTCCAATTTGTCGGAAACATGTAGCAGGAATAAAGAAAATCTACCGTGCCTAAGTGTGGTGGTGGAGTAACACTAACGGCCCTTTTCAGGGCCAACCATCTTCCCCGGAAGAGGAACTTGTAACTTTGCACAAAAATTAACATCAGACCCCATCATTGTTATGCCCCAAGAAAAAAATTTCAATTTTTTCAATTTTTTAACAATTAAATATTGAAAAACGGAAAAAGGGGGAGGGGGGAGGGGGGGAGGGAAAGGGAAATGGAAGCCAAATTTTTTTTTTTTTTTTAAAACTTAATAAAAAAGAGAAAAAAGATTCATGGCGCCAAAAAAAATCTTTTTCATTTTCTATGTTTTTTTAACAATTAAAAATTGAAATTAGTGAAATTAGCGAAAAAAAAGGGTGTAATTATCACCCTATAGCAAAAAAAAATTATTTTTAAAATGGGCCAATGGGATCGAGTGAGGTATCAAATTGAAGGTGAGGAGAAGGGCTATCTGATGCACTGGGTATGGGATTGAAATATCGGCATTCTGCGCATGCGCGGCAGTGAAGGGTGTAAATTATCACCCTATAGCAAAAAAAATTGTTTTAAAAATGAGCCAATGGGGTCGAGTGAGGTATCAAATTGAAGGTAAGGAGAAGGGCTATCTGATGCACTGGGTGGAAGATTGAATTAGGGTGATTGTGCGCATGCGCGACGGCCTAAAGGTATGAAAATACACGTATTGGAACTAGGGAACAAAAGAATGAACACTAAGCATTTTTTGTAATTTTCTACTTTATTAACACAAATAGAATGAACGTATTCACAAGGGTATTGAATTTAATACAATTATATATGAATATTGAATGTTTTTAATACAATTAACAGTCAAAAAACTCTGAAATTTTAATAACAATTATACGCTCTCAAGCCACTTGAATGAAGGTGTATGGTAATAAATGTTCTGTTCAACACTGGTTCTGTTCAATAGTTCGCCATCAAGACTTGTTTGAATTCATCATCAGCTTTCCGGCCTTGGTGCACGTAAATGTATGTTATAATTTCTTCACGTGGAATTTTGGACAGGCAAGCCGCTTCAACTCCCAGGGCAATTTCCGTCTCCGTCACGGCCTCCAGTGCTTCAGTGATCATTGCGTATGACGGTACTGGAGTGTCCTGTGGAATTTTAGGTCTGATGAGCTGCAAGACTGTATCGATGTACTTGAGGTAAATATAGTGAGACACCTGGTAGACCAGAGCTGAACCAATGGAACTTGCGAGACTCTGTAACTTCCGCCAGGCTGTTAATTTGAAAGTGACACCCTGAGGACAAGGTACGAGCTGTTGCGTATCTAACTGCATACGCCATTTACGAATATGAACGAGCAGCTCATCGTTGTAATATGCACAGCTCACATAAATGTCGTCACCCACATGAAATTTCGCTTCATCACGCCCGTCGTCGCGAATAACTGCATCGATGGCGTAATCAAGGGCCTGCAGTTTTTGCCAGCTCTCTAAGTTCAGGGTAATATGCTTACCGGGTTTGTCGCCAAAACCAGCCGCATTCAAATGCAATTCTGCGTCTTTCACACTCACTGTCAAATAAGGTGAGAGCTCCCAAATGTCCCTGTGAGCTGCCTGGTAAGCTTGCTGGATCAGATTATTAATCTCCTGGACAGACAGAGGAAGTTCTACCTCTTGTTTCACAGGCACTTGCTGGAGTACAACTACTGACTCAGGTATAACTAACGGTGTTAGTCGGGGGCGTTTGGAGCGTGAAACGCGTTTGGCCGGTGTAGTACTCGCCTCTGGGGTAGTGTACGCACGTTTGCTAGCTGTAGTACGCTGTTCGGTAGTGGAATCCATCGCTAAGATATCTTCATCTTGTATAACGTCGGCTTCAAGTAGATCCGCTAGTTCTCCATTTCCCGTGATCTTCAACCCCGCCACGAAGGCTAGAAATGCATAGGGGCTAAGTAAGTGCAGTACACCATCGATGAGGGCTGTGTTTTGGGCTGAAGAAGTTTTCTCCGCCATGATTTCGTCGACACGCTGTTGGAGGAGTATGTTTCCATCCATAAGGATATAACATATTTCTTCTACACGCTGCATCTCATCAATAAGACGAACACGGTACTTTGCAAGCCTCTGTAAATATGATGATGACGCCATGACTAGGGGCTCCAGGCTGGTGAGCAACTGCTACGGTGTAAAAGTCTTATTACAAGCGGCTAGGCAGGCAGGAGGACTGGTTGGCAGGCTGGCTGGCTGGCTGGCTGATCAAGTCAGGTCAGGTAAGTCAGATTGAATACATCCTTTCCCTAAAAATCAACTCCTTTTATACATTTTACTACTGGCGGCCATCTTTTCCCACCTCCCACATGGCGGCCATCTTGTACCCACCTCCCACATCTTGGCGGCCATCTTGTACCCACCTCCCACATCTTGGCGGCCATCTTGTACCCACCTCCCACATCTTGGCGGCCATCTTGTACCCACCTCCCACATCTTGGCGGCCATCTTGTACCCACCTCCCACATCTTGGCGGCCATCTTGTACCCACCTCCCACATCTTGGCGGCCATCTTTTACCCACCTCCCACATCATGACACTCGCGGCCATCTTGTACCCACCTCCCACACATCACGCATGCGCACAAAACACACTTATGACGTCACACGCATGCGCAGTGGGGAGCCAGCGGTTCAATTCACGCTTTGTATACTACTTCTACAATCTGAGCAATTTTAAATCATGTCAAATGACTGCCCGCCTTTTATGTAGCATTATTTGTTAGTATATATTCAAGTTTTGATATGCTATGATATGAATTTGAGCGATATGCAAGAGGTGGGAAAAATTGACGACGTCTGGTGACTAAAAAGCAACCTTATGACTCTACAGGAAAGCATTCGTCGACACCTAACATTCAGACCCGAGAATTCGGTGGATTCTTGGGTGTAGCCTTAGTATCTCAGCCGCGCAATTATTGCAGTTGTTCATGTGGAGAAAATGAAGTATCCACTCGGCCCCTAGCACCGACTTAATCGGAATTAGATACGCTAGCTCGGGAGCTGTGATGACAGATCAGCTCAAACAACTCCTCTGATGTTAATGGATGGGCATCGTGGGCGTCTGATGGAGTAAACGCCTCAACATGGGTTAAAACTGATAAATGCAGGAATACCCCGAAACTAACCTATAATGCCCGACGTCGTACGGCTAAAATTCCCACCTAAACAATAAACCTACACTGAGAGAAAAAGAGGATTCACCATGATGCACAAAGGGGTATCTAGACGCTGGAGACCCTTGGTTCTCGGGTATATTTCCATAGGTTTCAGAACGATTCCCCAGAGGAATTACTATGATGCCGGAAAGGTTATCTGGAAATTAGAAACCCCTGGTTCTCGACAAGATACCCCAGGGATTCGTCACGATTCCCCAATTTCTCCACACGATTCCCCTGATCACCCCACCACGTGGCTGTGAGATCTTCGGCGCATGCGTGTGATTTTGGTATTACATCAGCCTGTCTGTTGTTTAATGACTACCATGGGTCGCCTTTGTTCAGTAAAATCTACATCAATCTTAAGTTTCTACATGCCATCGACGTCATATTTTACACTAGTTACATTTGTCGTCAGCCCAAGAATGGTTTTGCAAATCTTTTGTTCCAAATGTGAAACAGTATCCCTCAAGTTCTTGGATCAACGCGATGATGTACAAGGATGAATCATCAATGTGAAGGACAACACAGGTTTGTTACTATCCACACTTGTACATTGTGTTTAAATTCTTGTGGTCATTTTCTAAGGATAATATTTGCCAAATTGATCGAAGTCATTATAAGTCAGACTAAGAGAATTCCTATCAATGATGAAAACAGGAGTGGACAGTAGCAAACCATCGTTGTTGTTGTTATTCATTCATAATTTATTCATAACACTGAGAGAAATGGAGAATCCAGCAATGAATTCTCCCTTCCACCCCCCCTCCCGAGAACCCAAGGCATCCAGAGGAATCTCCTTATGATCCCCATTAGGGCATCCTGTTGATTCAGTTGCGGTCTCGTGAGAGGTACCGTTGCTGGATTCCCCTTCAAGCATTACTACGATTCTCCTTTTTCTCTCAGTGTATACATATATCTGTCGAGAGACACGTACAGAGGGCGGGCCTCGGGGACTAACAGTCCACCAACAGAATCCTACCATGTACAGGTAATTAAGCGATATGCAAAAGTAGGACAAAGTGAAAAAATACCGGTACTTGAAGAAATACCTCCAGGCGCATACAGAGAGAACTATGTGAGAACTTGCGGAAGACTGAAACTTATTAGTGTCTTGAAAATACGTGTATAGTCCTATCTATACTTCAACTAGTCCAACTGGTAACTGCTATACGTATACACGGTATTATATACCGTACTTCAACCTGTTTGTTAAATGTTATTGTTTCGCGCTGACAGTTGTATTTTCGTTCTTTTGTGCCAAATGACCATATACCAGCCATGTGACTGTGTTTTAGTGTCAATAAAGTTATCTTATCTTGTCTTATAGCCTATATGAACTTCTTCGCTATATGAATATCTCTCATTATAGCGTACACCCTTGACTGGGAACCATTCTCACCTTTCTTCGTTTACACGCCGTTAAAATACATGACATGATAACAGAGTGAAAATGGAGGAATAAAGGTCTGACTGTGCACCATAAATCACTACAAACAACATACTCCTTATCCATATTGAGCGTGGAAGGTATATAAAAGGGGTGCCTGGGGAGACCAGATTATGTTCTCTTTGTAATGTAGTAGAAGATGAAAAACATTTTCTATTAGAGTGCCCATCTCATATTGACAGGCGTATTGAACTATCTGTGGATGTAGTCTGTATCCCCTACGCGATGGGGAGGTTCGCTCATGCATGCTTTGCCTCGTATTCAGTATGAATGTTCACTCAGTTCATTGTGGTATATACACACATAGACCTGGATACCCGGCGGGATGGTTTCAAGGTAATAGTATTGTTTGTGTTTTTGCCTGTTCTAATTGTATTGCCTTTGGCCTATATGGCATAGTTGTGCAAATAAATCTGAATCTAATCCATATTATCTGCCGCTCGAACTTTCCATGTTGTGACCATCATATATGCTAAACTAAATGGCATAATATTTCACTTGTGCTCATTCTAGTGTTCTTGACCGATTTGTTATGCTAGTATTGTTTATAAATGTCATTGTATTTCACTTGATTGCACTGCCTATTTGGGGGTGTATGTAAATAAAGCATCTTACCCAAAACAGATGGCGCTATAGTCGTCAGCAGCTGAATGCCACAATACAGATGGCGCTGTCGCTCGAGGACTAGTAACATCCGGGCATCGACCAATGTTCAAATAGTTCACCATACGCATGCTGGCATTTTGTTGGTCGCAATGTGTAGGCATCTTCGTCTTATTCAGTTATATTTAGTAATTGTACTGTTGGTGGAAAATATGTCTAAACAGTATAAACGTGTCACCCACGAGAAGTTAAGCTCGCCTGACAGCCTGAATATCAACCGGAGGCATTATTGATGGGAACAGTTGTGGCTATTTTTCCCCCCTTTCTTTTCAATATTTGCCGTTTTTGATCCTACCATGTACAGGTAATAAATTGGAACGATATGCAAGAGTGGGACAAAGTGAAGAAATACCACCGGTACTTGAAGAAATACATGTACCTCCAAGCGCATATA
Source organism: Hanleya hanleyi (assembly GCA_036873755.1). Taxonomy (NCBI): domain Eukaryota; kingdom Metazoa; phylum Mollusca; class Polyplacophora; order Lepidopleurida; family Hanleyidae; genus Hanleya; species Hanleya hanleyi. Next base: position 5,079 of record JAVTVY010038309.1, on the reverse strand, counting down.
GCCTATACACTAATTATATATGAATATTTCTTATAGCGTACACCCTTGACTGGGAACCATTCTCACCTTTCTTCGTTTACACTCCGTTAAAATACATGACATGATGACAGAGTGAAAACGGAGGAATAAAGGTCTGACTTTTCACCCTAAATCACTACAAACAACATACTTCTTATCCATATCATCTGCGGGTGTATGTGAATAATGTAAATAAAGCTTCTTATCCAAAGCAGATGGCGCTCTAGTCGTTAGCCCCAACTGGAACCTAATGATACTGTCATTAGGTCCCACGTTCGCCCGAAAACATCGGCTAAGGAGTCCATTTTTTTTTGGTTGTTGTTGCTGACCCCTTAGCCCGAATCACTTATACAGACCGAAAAGGAAAAAAATAAAAAAGACGTCAGTCGCTCGAGATCTTTAACTGCACACGGCGTGGGGAATTGAGACAGAGGCACAAAAAGCATTTTATCGAATAAATAATATGATTTGGCATCTCCAGCACTATGACAACCACCTAATGACTCCTTTAATTAGCTGGAATCTGCCATCAAACACGGATTTTGTCAACAAAACCGTTGTGTTTCTTTCTCCATAGTTTACAGGGACATGCGCAGAATGGGGTTGACCTTTTGACTCACGTCACCAAGAATCCATGTTGGTTTTAAACCAATAGCGACGTGTGTTTATTCACGTGATCAGAAAGGTCACGAGATCAAAATAGCGAAGGTCATATTCTCACAAGATGCCAGAAAGGCGCGAAAACGTTAAAATCAATGGAGGTTTTTTCACACATTTGATCATATTTTGTCAGCATCAAAACAGTCGTGATAGATACATGGACAAAGAAGCTCAGGTCGGTCAAACTGTATCAAATTGGCATATTTTTTCTCTCCTGTTTCGTTATTTTCGTCAGCGAAAAGCCGCTTTCGCGACATAAATTTGTATCGTTAAAATTTAACCCACCCTCGATCTGGGCTGTGATAGGAATGCCACGCCCCCTTACCTATATTCACCTATCACAGCCAGAGTTTCTGTGTTAGTCCCACGTACATCCTAGCCACCATCGTAATGTAAAAGCCCGAATCGTATAACAATGATTTAGTTGCTCCTTACCATGCATTTTCCGATAAAACGTATCATGAACTAGTCCGAATCGTCCGAACGGCCAACATCTGTTGTCTTTTTGAGTGAGTTTCGCCGCCTTTTGTACCAGTCGCCGCTGAAAATTTCAAACAGCTCTGCCATGTTTGTTTTCACGCTGGAGTGTCGACTGCGCAAAACGGTGACCGCAATAAACACCATACACGCCACCGTTTGCGCAGTCGACACTCCAGCGTGAAAACAAACATGGCGGAGCTGATCATATATTCAAGCGGGGACTGGTACAAAAGGCGACGAAATCCACTCAAAAAGACAACAGATGTTGGCCGTTCGGACGATTCGGTTCATGATACGTTTTATCGGAAAATGCATGGTAAGGAGCTTCTACATTACGATGTTGGCTAGGATGTACGTGGGACCTAATGACAGTATCATAAGGTATGTCGTGGTTTCAAGTGCGCATGTCACATCCGGGTCTTAGGAAAGAAAAACAAAGCCACGTGGTCAAACGTTTGTATATGACAACATAGCTGGCTGGCACTGTTTTCTGCCGTTTCTGATTTTTTTTCGGCAAAGTGGGTTTTTTTGGTGACACAGAAAATAAATACAGGTATTCGCGAAAAGAGAAGCCCAAAACAACACGCTAGCACATAAAATTCACCCGCAGAAAATGCCAAACGATCGCAAACATTCAAAGAGGTTCAACATGCTCTGTGATTTGTCTGTCAGAACTCGTTTCGTTTGCGTTGTGAAGTCAGGTGTGGGAAAAAAGAGCTTTAAAAAAGAGAACAATAACTCTGGTCACCTGCTAGGCTTAAATTAATCAGAGGTCCGCTTGAGTACGTGAGTGAATTCAATCAAGTGTGTTGACTATGCGTTTTGCGAGTATTTGGATAATTCTTTCACAATTTCATGACGATTGGAATAATGAAAAACCACCATACCTTATCAGCACCACCCTTGTGACCAACAGGACTTACCAGTTGTGAAATGACACCGGCTGACAGTTTACACCGGGCCCCAGCAGCAAAAGACATCTTAGATGCACAGATATGATATCGGAGCCATTTCCCTGCGAGACCACAAGATTAATGTTAGAGAGAGAAAATTAAGGTTTGACGTCGCATTCAGCAATATTTCAGCTATATATAGCGACGATCAAACAAAATTATAAGTTTTCAATTCAACAACTCAGCAAACTAATGCGTTAAAACAGGTACAAACATTAAAATTTGTACAACAAACCAATCTCTCTTAAATAATCTAAAATACAATCTTCTTTTACTCGGTTACAAACATCTTCCAGCGTAGCTGCTCGAAAAAAAATTCTCTTACAATCTTAAAACCTATGCAGTCCACGTACATCCTAGCCACCATCGTAATGTAAAAGCCCGAATCGTATAACAATGATTTAGTTGCTCCTTACCATGCATTTTCCGATAAAACGTATCATGAACTAGTCCGAATCGTCCGAACGGCCAACATCTGTTGTCTTTTTGAGTGAGTTTCGCCGCCTTTTGTACCAGTCGCCGCTGAAAATTTCAAACAGCTCTGCCATGTTTGTTTTCACGCTGGAGTGTCGACTGCGCAAAACGGTGACCGCAATAAACACCATTCACGCCACCGTTTGCGCAGTCGACACTCCAGCGTGAAAACAAACATGGCGGAGCTGATCATATATTCAAGCGGGGACTGGTACAAAAGGCGGCGAAATCCACTCAAAAAGACAACAGATGTTGGCCGTTCGGACGATGATACGTTTTATCGGAAAATGCATGGTAAGGAGCTTCTACATTACGATGTTGGCTAGGATGTACGTGGGACCTAATGACAGTATCATAAGGTATGTCGTGGTTTCAAGTGCGCATGGCACATCCGGGTCTTAGGAAAGAAAAACAAAGCCACGTGGTCAAACGTTTGTATATGACAACATAGCTGGCTGGCACTGTTTTCTGCCGTTTCTGATTTTTTTTCGGCAAAGTGGGTTTTTTGGTGACACAGAAAATAAATACAGGTATTCGCGAAAAGAGAAGCCCAAAACAACACGCTAGCACATAAAATTCACCCGCAGAAAATGCCAAACGATCGCAAACATTCAAAGAGGTTCAACATGCTCTGTGATTTGTCTGTCAGAACTCGTTTCGTTTGCGTTGTGAAGTCAGGTGTGGGAAAAAAGAGCTTTAAAAAAGAGAACAATAACTCTGGTCACCTGCTAGGCTTAAATTAATCAGAGGTCCGCTTGAGTACGTGAGTGAATTCAATCAAGTGTGTTGACTATGCGTTTTGCGAGTATTTGGATAATTCTTTCACAATTTCATGACGATTGGAATAATGAAAAACCACCATACCTTATCAGCACCACCCTTGTGACCAACAGGACTTACCAGTTGTGAAATGACACCGGCTGACAGTTTACACCGGGCCCCAGCAGCAAAAGACATCTTAGATGCACAGATATGATATCGGAGCCATTTCCCTGCGAGACCACAAGATTAATGTTAGAGAGAGAAAATTAAGGTTTGACGTCGCATTCAGCAATATTTCAGCTATATATAGCGACGATCAAACAAAATTATAAGTATTCAATTCAACAACTCAGCAAACTAATGCGTTAAAACAGGTACAAACATTAAAATTTGTACAACAAACCAATCTCTCTTAAATAATCTAAAATACAATCTTCTTTTACTCGGTTACAAACATCTTCCAGCGTAGCTGCTCGAAAAAAAATTCTCTTACAATCTTAAAACCTATGCAGTCCATGAGAATATGTTTCACCGTGAGATCTTCATGCCATGGAATACACCTTGGGACCGGCTCTTTTTTTAGTAAATATTCGTGAGTTAATCGTGTATGGCCGATCTTACATCGTCTAATCATGGTTCGCATCGAAACGTTTCTGGCTGTTCAGATGAGTATAACCAACAGATTTTTTGAACTCGTGAAGTTTGTTATTATCCACAGTATCCCATAAAGACTGAAACAGCTTCCTTACATAAGCACAGATAGATGGTCTGAAATGGTTGTATGGGATTCCAACAGGATCAACCTCTTTATCCAGAGCTGCCTTAGCCTTTTTATCAGCATCAGTATTGCCTCTGATGTCAACGTGACTAGGCACCCAACAAAATACGATATCTATCTGTTGATCAAATCTAATGTCATATAATAGTAGTTTTCAAGATGGTAGGATGGGTTGAATTTCCACTTTTAATCGCTTGAAGGCGATTCCGAGAATATGACATTTTTTTCCTTCTAGTGGAACATAAATCTAAATGGTGAAGCGTCTGCTGATCTCTTCCCTACTTACAGCTGGCAACTACCTTCAACAAATCAAGAGCTTTTGTGCACTTAGCTTTCAAGCAATTTATATGCGATAAGAACGTTAATCGTTGATCAAACAATATTTCTAAGAATTTGACTTCTTTTACTACCTTAATTTCAGTTCCATCTAATGTAAGTAAGTACTGGATCTTTGTGCTGGAAATACTTTTTACAAAAGTGTATACGATTTGTCTTTGCTCCGGAGAACTTGAAACCATTTTCTAGACACCATTTCTGAACTCTATTTTGCCAAAGTTGTAATCTTTCTCTCAATATTATGTATACTTTTTCCTCCAATATTGAGGACAGCACAACAGACACAGACAGGCCGCTTAGATTGTACAATGAAGACAAGTGTTATTACAGTGCGAGAATTCATATTATCAAGTTCCTTTTGCTTCCCAGCAAACTGCATGACCGAGGCAGATCTCAAAAGTAAAGGACTGAAATCCATCCATCGTTTATATCAGTCAATTTTCAAACATAATCCAACCCCAGTCACAAGCATGAAACAGATCAATGGAATAATTAAATCCATTTTCCTACATGGAAGGGAAATGTGGGGCTCTCAGTTAAAATCTGTTGATAGTTTTGACAAGTTACTCATAGAAATGGTCCACACAAAGTACTACAGACATGTTTTGGGTACTGATA
>JAVTVY010038308.1:0-16096 GCA_036873755.1 Hanleya hanleyi | reverse complement strand
ACCCTGCTATGCTTTGGTACCACAACTGGCCGCTTGCCACTCTTGACCTCAGCAAATGTGTCCACTTTAGCAGTTTGAATAAAGTTCACGATAGCATCTACTTGCCGCTTACTTTTGCTGGGGAATGCACCCTGTAGTGCCTCAGCAGTAGGTTCATTTGGGCTGGTTTGCTTTGTCATATTAATGTACTCTTGTATGACGTTATAACCTATTATCGGATTCAGTAGCTCGTCATCATTCACAACTAAGAATGGAGCTACAATGCTGCTGGTGACTGTACCCTGCTGTGGCAAGGTAAATGTCAAGGCAATCCATCCTTGATAGGGGATTTCGGTCCCATTGGCCGCTCGAAGATCAAGTCTCTCACCAGTAAGTTCTGAGATTGGCCTCAGGTCCTTCTTGTTCTCCTCCATCCACCTCCTGGGCATCAGGCTAACCTGTGATCCAGTATCCCATAGGGCTGTGGTATCGATACCATCCAAGCAGCACCCCACTTGGCATTTTTCGCCTATCAGCTTTATCAGCTTAGATTCCTGCCTGGTTGTCAGCGGACGGGCGTATACTCGGCCACATTCGATACCCATACCACTACTGGTGCTTTCATTTGTCGATGGCGGATTTACTGGTTTGGACCTCTCTTCACCAGTCACCAGCGGTCCCTCTATGGTGACTGGCTGTCGTTTCCCGAAGACTGCTTACTTTTGCGTTTCAGGCAGCCCGCGAGGTAGTGATCACTACTCCCACAATGAAAGCAGTGTCTACATTGAAAGGCAGTTGCGGTACCCCTGCACTTAGGGCAGCCATGAGGTCGACTGTTTTGAAGTTTGCGTGGCTCGTCAGTTTTAGTACTAGGCTCCTCTGGTCCCTTCTGCCGTTGACCCGATTCCAGCTTACTGGACAGTTTGGCTATTTCTGCCCTCAGGCTTTGGACATCGCCTTCGATTTGTGTGAATGGGTTTACTTTGGTAGGTTTGCTAGGCTTTTGTAGTTCGTCATCGGGAACTTCAACTGTGTTCACCTTTGGGCGGTGGTGTTTCAGGCGTTGTGCTCGCTCAGTCTCCAGTGATGTGACTCTTCCCATCTCGCGAATCAGCTCGATATCAGTAGCGGCTGGATCTTCGAGTAGATGTCTTAGTTCATATCTGACCGAGTCGCTCAGCAAACCCACACTCAGTGTGCGTAGGAAGGTTTTCTGAACCAGCTGTGTGTCATATTCCATCTCGGCTCCCACCTCCGCACTTGCAGAGATCACTTTCTGTCGGGCGTCGAGAGCGCGCATCAAGAAACTTTGCGAATCCTCCTTTGGGGCCTGCGATAGGTTGCACAGATCTTGGTATAACTCGGTTGTTGATTTATCGTGCAGTCGAAGTCGGAGAGTTTCCTTCAGCTCATCGATCGTTAGATCTGGGTATCGCTCCAGATAGTTTCGGAAACTCATTCCAGGAGTCATGGACTTGATGACAGCTTCCAAAATTTCCGACGCTGTATACCCCTTTCTCACTCCCTGGTCCAGTTGGCGCACTATACTGTTGTAATCTAGCGTGTTTTTTTGCCCAGTAGTTCCAATCTGTCCACTAATCTTAAATTCCTTTCTCCATTTCATGGCTACAGGCACCTGTGGAATCTCGGTCGGAGGCTGATGAGTGCTAGATGAAGCGTCAGTACCACTGGCCTGTTCACCCATGGATTGGTCTGGATTCTCTCCAGGGTTATTCCTACGTCGCATTTCTCGAATGGCAATGAGCAGCTCTGTATAAATCTTCAGTCCCTTATCAGCTTGTTTTTCTTCCTCTGTGGCTAAATACATCCCTACATGCCTGATCATTTCCAGTTTTGGCTCTGGTCGATCAATCACTATGCCCAGGTGACCGTACACCTTCTTCAGCTCATCAATAGATAGTTGATAGAGGGCACCCATAACTTTACACTGTATAGCCTCCATGTTTGCAGTGTCTCACTATACAGGGCCTAGTGAGGGATGGGTGTCACATATAGCATATACAATACAAATAGTAGACAGTTTTTAGATCAATATGACAAGTCCTACCTCTGGCTGCTTGATCCCTGAAAATCACATTTAAATCAGTATAGGATCAAATAAAAATCACACCTGGTGTTATTAAAATTGAAACCAAAGCTGAAATTATTTTTGATTCTTAGAGTTCCAAGTTATTTACTAGCGACAAGTCCACTTCTGTTTTCCTCTTACGTAACACAAAGTCTGCACTTTCTTTCTGTACACTCTGTCTCTACTCGTAGTTTACAGTCATCTCAGTCAGGCTTGTGTTAACCTTCTTGAATATTCAGGAGCCACTTGTCTTACTAGTCTCTAAACTGCATCAGTAGTCCTCTAAGTAGAACGGCTTCTCTCGGTACCAGTGTATCGTTGAATGGATTTGCTGTTCCGCGATGAGGCTGGTTAACATCTATCATCTAATCTAGGCTGTGGTACCAGTTCATATGTTCTGTTTGCTTCCCTAGGTATACCTCGTTGGTTTTCTCGTCTCAGCCAATGTATGTAGGAAGACAAATTTCATCCACGGACTCGTAATCATTTATGGTTTCTGAATTTCATTCAGTATGGAATGTCATTCCCCACTTCACTAGAGTTTGCTAGGTACATATGAATCCCATATGAATATCTGGAGTTCACATAGTCTAGAATTCTCATTTAGCTGTCTACTAATTTGGACAAACGTTTCTGGTTAATGTCCATCAAGTGAAGAGGATTTGGTTTCCTTCACATTTCCCCTGGTGCTGAACCCCTATTCTTCTATCTACTGCTATGATCCAGGTAAGTCTCTCAGGTAAGTATATTTTAATAAATCCAATAGTCAATCAAGTTCTAGCCATCTCATCTCAAGAAATCAAAGTATAGTTATCATAGTTTCATTGTTCATCTTATCTTCCAAGTTCATAATGCTGATCTCAGTTCTATTGCTCTTGTCTGATCAGTCTTATTGATCAGTATCGGCGGGGACTTTGGATCACGTCGGGGTCACCAGAATTGTTACCCAGGGTCGGGTAGAGTTGCATGTTCTGATCCAAATAATTGAAGTCCAACACCAAATCTCTGAAAATACAGATAAAAGGCTTATATTTCCTGCCACTGCAGCAACGAGTTTACAGCATTCAAGATTTGAAGAGCAACGCAGTGACGTACAAAGTAACACTTCGATAATAAAATATCATGCACTTTTACGATTCTGACTTCAGTGTTATTTAACTGACTCCATAGACATTAATCTTATTCCCATATAAAATCACTCATAAGTTTATCGAGACATAATGACTGAAGTACTGAACATATATCTGATGTTGACACATAATCGCTATGACCATAATGGTCTTCCGTACAATTTTATGTTACTAGCATCACGTTATCGCTGGAACATTCTATCTGGGGTTATCAGAACCATCTTCGGTGTAATTCATAGTACTAGGATCTCTCTACATTCTAGATATTTATATATCCTGGCATTATGATCCATGTAGTCCACCGTATTCAGTTTCTCGAGCAACTAAAATACAATCTATGGTTCGATATGACACTTCTGTCCTTCCATACTCTAAAGCTATCGCAAAATGCATATGATCCCGATGTACAGTTACTCTGGTTACTATTTCGTATGGACTAACGATCATCATCACGGGAATTTAATACAAATAAATTGCATCAGCAGTTAGCTAACCTATTTATGGAAAAACTTCCAGTCGACGTCTGGTTATGAAAACCACGTGGCTGAACCATCTACATTTCTACCTGGCTTCAGTCCACGAAATACAAGAATATTCTATCAAACATACAGTTAAAACTATCTCAAAATACTAAGCTATCATTCTAACAAATTCTGGGCAAACGGGAAGTGTCTACATTACCTGAAAATACAGATAAAAGGCTTATATTTCCTGCCACTGCAGCAACGAGTTTACAGCATTCAAGATTTGAAGAGCAACGCAGTGACGTCAGGCCTACCGGAAACTGTCATACAAGTTTGCGACATATCAACCTTACAGGTTACAACTATCGGTAGACGGCGGAAATCATCGTTTATCCCGTTTCTAAGACAAAATACCCGTTTCCTACGGTTTTCTGATAATTTCTATTAAAGATAATCAAGAAACAACAGTGAGAATGAAATGAAAAAGTATTCTAGCATAATCACGTCATCATTCAATATTGCTATGACAGTGTAAGGGGGGTAAATACGGGATTACGTAGCATCTTTCCGCTCGTAGTTATCCCCCTTGAACAGCATAATTTGACCGTGCTACAATGTCACTGTGAAGATGTCAGTGCGGCCATCCTGGATTTATTTATTTTCCCTGGTACAGCGTCATATATTATCAGAAGAAAAGAGTACAACAGTATTGTGTGGATGGGGGGTGGGAGGAATGGACCACCTTCAGGCCTTGATAGACCTTATATCGCTCAGGCCAGATATGGTCATTCTCCAGGAATGATCAGCGTCATATGTAGCGAAATACAGAAAAAAAAGCAATTTTCTGCATTTGATATCTCTCAACCGGATGAAATTTTCAAATACAGCCAGTACCATTTTCTTCAGAACTGAAAGGGCGTTTTAAAACTATATTTCAACATATGGTCAGCTGGGTTTACTTGTACGGGTAGGAATGGAGAGCGATACATTCAACACTGTTAATTGTATTCACTTTCAAAGCTGCATAATCGAACCGCGGATATATTGGAATTTAAACATTGAATCTTCAAAACGAGTAAAACAATTTTAGAAATGAATGACACGTGTTTCTTTCGAAAGTTTTGGATAGATCGGTTAGAAGTTACTAAGAAGCGAACTTACAAAAACGCTAAAAATATCAAACCCGTATGTGAAACGAGGGACACAACATGTATTGCTGAATTTCTTTGCTGCAATGACGACAGCAATCTCATAGGGGAACACTTTTCGCCAGAAATATTTCGATATAAGGAGGGGTGTCTTTTGTACTATATAAAGATACAATAATAAAAGTCGAGCCTCAAATCCTTATTCATGAGCCGTCGTGTGTATCAATATAACAACTAGTGTATAATCGACCATATAATGTAAGGTTTGTAATTTCGTGTGATAATCGGATTTGGGTTGCCTGCATAACATGTGAAGATTCATTAGTATGTACGTATGTTACTTACCAGTACGATATACCTTCGTACAGATATTTATCTCCTTTTTTCAAAATCAATTTGACGTTGTAGAACGCCTTTTGTCTGCATTGCATATTGGAGTAGTTTAGTGTTCAATGAGCACATACTTGCCATTGCCCCTGACAAGTCTAAGGCCATGATCTCTTTCACCAAGTTAGTGTATATTACTCATCGAGTTAATTAAGCCACTTGACAACAAATTGCTTCATGCTATTTTCTCACTTCGCTGGCAATTGCACATATATAGTGCTTCCTTTGTCGCTAGACTTTTACCATGCAATAGAATTGTCGCATAGGAGGCATTTGAGTTCAAGTCCCACTCGACTCTCCCCAGGCATGTTTACGTAGCCCTCTATATTTGCAGGTTCAATCAGTTATTGAATGAGGCAAAGAGGTCGGCTCGTACTGAGCCTTGTCGATTATGGGATTTTTAATCAAGTACGTGCATTTATTAAAGGTATTCGATAGAGTTCGAACAAATCCACTGTGAAGCTGAAAGGATGAACGCTTGTCCATTATAACGGTGTAACGATTCGCACTTGCTGCCTTAAACGAAATATTGGCAGGTATACTTTCAATCAATAATCTACAAAGCTGCAAAATCATTATTGGAACGAAAACGGGAACTAATTATTGGGATTATCCCCGACTTTTATCGTCTTTCATCAATCTGTTCGTCGTCTAAGCCCTAAGGCGGGCGAGTGTACAAAAACTATGCCTATATTATACTGTGACATGTTGGACTGAAGTAATTTCATTACTAAACGCGTTATTACGGTACACGGCAGGTGAAATTAGGAGATTCTAATCTGTTTCATAAACTCCGCATTGAAATTATCTGACTTGCGGGGCAGGGGGGGGTATCCTATCCTGACATGCTATCCTAACTCTTCGTGTCTTTGTAGCTGATCATATGGAAGTATTTTTTTAGCTTATTTGCATGCCCACCTGTGAAGAGAATTAGCGGTAAAGTCAAAATGGCGACCATGTGACAGTAACGGAATGTGATAATTTCCTTCAAAATGTTTTCCTGCTGATAAAATTGAAAAATAGCTATTTTATTTCACATAGGATTTTATTTCGCATAGGCATATTATTTGTATTTCAGGGTTTTTTTAATATTAAAAAAATCTGAAGAAAGAACAGCCATCTTGGATTGCTATTACCCTTTGTGGTAGAGCTTGACCCAACGGTATCGCGTGGCAAGCTTCAGCTCCCCAGCTCAAGTACGAGGAAAATATTTAGGGGGCCGAACTGAGCCCCCTCCCTCCCCCTCTCTCGAACCAAGGTGTATTCCATGCCACGAAGACCTCACGGTGAAGCATATTCTTATCGACTGTATAAATTTTAAGATTGTAAGAGATAACTTTATCGAGCAGCTACTTTGGAAGATCTTTTTAGTCGAGTAAAAGAAGATTGTATTTTAGATTATTTGAAAGAGATATTAACTTGAATAATTGGAATTTTGTTTGTTCGTCGCTATATAGCTGAAATATTGCTGAACGCGACATTAAACCTTAATTCTCTCTCTCCCACTCGAACCAGGTCAAAAACACCCAGGCCGTTAGATTGAATATGAGCCGTTAGAGTACCGTACAAAAATTCTGAGTCACACATGTTCAGCCGTTAATCAGAATTCCATCTCCGTCAGTTCTCGTCGATACGATTATAACCTAGGTCGGTCCCTCTACGAAACTTCTCAGATGGTAGACCATAGTAAACCTAAACTCTTCAATTGATCGATGCGTGGGGGAAGGGCGATGGCGCAATGCGATGGAGCAATGGAGTGACGTAGACCATCGCTTCTTCGCAACATTGATTCATCGCAAAGCCGTATCGCCTCATCGCACAGGGCGATAGAATTGTAATTTAATTATATTCCTACATTGGGAAACACCCGGCCAGAAAATAGTGGCTCGGGTGAGAATCGAACTCATTTTCTGACCGAGTGTTTCACAATGTAGGAATATAATTAAATTATAACTCGTTCCTGAAGATGACTGCAAGTATTAAACGAAACATTGTATTTTCCAATATCTATCCAAAATTCACTTGCTATCGTGACAATAAGCCGCGTGGTTTTGAAATGGATTGAATTAGCAATGTGTTCCCGACTGGACTCGGTAGCTCAGTCGGTAGAGCACTGGGACGGCATTCACTAAGTCTTGAGTTCTCGCCCGAGCCAGTATTTTCTGGCCGGGTGTTTCACAATGTAGGAATGTAAGAAAACATAGTATGTATGAGTGTATTTAATAATTCAAAGACCTTTTAATACGTTAGCACGTGGAACGGTGTAAGAATGAGATCTGAAATTTTGATGAAAAAAAACAGTTTATTGTAATCGAGAAGCATATTCATATAATATCATCAAATGGCAAACTAAATACACAACTAGAAAGCAATGTCATCTTTATGCACCCTCAGCATATAATGTTACAGGGCCGAATAAACCAGGCCGTCCCAGCACGTTGAGATCTAGACGGAATAATCAGAAATACTGCTATTTAATTCACAGATCAGCCCGGTAGGGTTAGCGGAGACAATGCCAGAATCATGATTAATTTGTTATGAACTTACATTCAGAGAATGACTTATGTCGATGTAGGACATCGTAAAGGATAGAATGTCTGCTCTCTTTGATCTCAACGTAGCTTTCGTGTATAACATAATAAACCCTCTGGCTTTCGTTTTGCGTATAATTATTTAACAAGTCTATGTTGATAACTTCGGATGAATATTCGATGAGGTAAAGTTTACCTGGAAGTTGTCTTGTCTTTCTTTGGTCAAGCTACAGTTATACGATCAATAGCGGATTCGCCTCTTGTTTTATTTCTTTGGAGTATAAACATATATCCATGACAACTGTATGTAATTTATCGTTGTGCAGATATTTCTGGTGTTCTGCCATCGCGTCCAATACAGTAAAACATTCTTATCGACTGTATAGATTTTAAGATGTATCTTAGGTTATTTGAGAGAAAAATCGGTTTGTTTCATAAGTTTTTATGTATGTATGTTTTAATGTGTTGATCGTCGCTATATAGCTGAAATATTGCTGAACGCGACGTTAAACCTTAATTCCCTCTCTCCATCTCTCAACGGAACTGTAGACCGCCACCATCGAAACACCTAGGTATTGTCTTGGACTTCTAACCAAGCTACACTGAACAGTAGCTACACTGACCAGTGTTTGAAGGAAAATATGTTGCATTTCCGACTTTGTTATAAACTTTTTAGAATTACTGTCTATTCAGCGCCTCACATTAAGTCTCTACTTACAATTGTATCCAAATTCACATAGGCAAAGACATGAGTCATGCTGAGACATATTATTGGCCAAGTGGTTTAGATCTCCGACATACAGTGCTGGCGATTAGGTGCCTGAATCTGGGGTCGCTGGTTCGAATCCCGCACGGGACTCGACCACTAGAAATTGTGCTATTCTAAGATACATGTAGTGTAATTCCAAAATAACGAAAATACTGTCATATTATATTCATCTGAACAGCCAGAAACGTTGCGATCAAGCCATGATCAGGCGATGTAGAATCGGCCATACACGATTAACTCACGAAAATTCATTAACAAAAGAGCCAGTCCCAATGTGTATTCCATGCCACGAAGATCTCACAGTGAAACATATTCTTATCGACTGTATAGAATTTAAGATTGTAAGAGATTCTTTTTATCGAGCAACTACTTTAGAAGACCTTTCTGGTCGGGTGAGGAAGGACTGTGTCTAGGTTATTTGAGAGAAATCGGTTTGTTACCGAAGTTTTAATGTGAGTATGTTTTAATTTGTTGGATTACGAAGTCAGAATTTTTCAATACTTAGAATTTTGTTTGATCGTAGCTATATAGCTGAAATATTGCTGAACGCGATGTTAAACCTTAAGTCTCTCTCTCTCCATCTTATAATTCACAGATCACATTTAACTCAATGATTTATTTCAGTATTCTTGAAATTATCGCTAAAATATCTAATTTAACTTGTGTTATACTTGTATGTCTATGTATACCTGTTTTATTTGTTTATGTCCTATATCATTGGTTTATGATGTTGCCATATTTCTGATCTAATTTGTTATCTACTTCTTTTTATGTTTTTGTGTCGGTATGTAACTGAGGCTCGTGCTTGTCGAGCTAAATCAATCGATCAAACAAATAAACAATCAATCTATCAAGCAAGATTGATCATGATTTGGCTGGTTCCAGAAAATACAAATGCATCAAGCGAGCGCGGACAGTTCACCCATCAGACGTCCCGGTTATCTATATAATGGTTTGCTCATAAATAAGAACGTCTTTGTCAGAAGAACAACCGTTTATGAATCTGTCCTATTCTTTCCTAACTATGTATACCATTGTATCAATTAAATCCTGTCGCATTGTCTGCTCAGGCACGGTTTTTTTTATGTTGCTACATTAACTCTCTTTTGCAATCCCTGTATTCCATTGGTCCGTCCCTGTAGTATTTTCTCGATGTGTCAGTATTCGGCTAACACGTTTACAATTGAATCTAATGTATTCCGAATGCAGGAGAACTTACCTTCGGTATATATCGCTGATTGATGCATAAAGCGCATTTGTTAAATATCCACTGTTATGTAGTGTACGACACAGTTGGAAATAATTATATTCTTTTAGAAAAACAATTAACCGTAACAACAAAACAGCCACTGTTGATGAAGTCACTGTGCTGCTCGTGTATGAACGACTCAGTCATATCAAGACCACACGCTTTGACCAGAACCGGAAATGACATTTTTATATTTGTAGATCGAGACTAATCATTTAGCTAATTTAATACCCAGGTCAAGGTGATTGATATAGTCCACAATCCACAGCCTGAACCAAGTTAAGATTCTTGATTGCCGACTCATGAACGTAATAGTGTAACGGGCACGCGCTCCAGTCGCAATAATCTCCACCCAGGTACTAGCATTTCAGAAGGGAACTCTCACAAGATATGATTTTACGAGAACTCCGATGAAGAGAAAAACAAAATCCAGTATTAAGTTTTCTAAACTTTTATTTAAGATGAATAAATATGTAAATGAACCAAAATAACATTCCGAAACTGAAAAGAAGCACTATAAATAAAAATAATAGGTTGGCGTTTCACTAGTGTGGTCATTGCAAATTTTACTCCCAACTGCGGAACCAGACACAGCGGGTCTTCTGTCCACATAGTGTATTTTCGGACGGGCATGTCCAGTGCCCTAGCTCTGCCGTAAATCGTACAACGAGGAAGCTATCTAAAAAAAAGTTCAAACAGTCAAACATGGTACCTTCTATTGACCCCAATAGTGTGAGTAAAATAATACAGAAACATTACTAGTCATTATGGAAGGAAGACTCATTGATGTTAACCACGCCCTTTTGTAAACCACTTCGCATAATAATTCAGCAAGTTCTCCCCAGATTGTCTCATCCGAACAGAATGGTCATTAGTGGTCATATATACCATTCAAATGAGACAAAACGCGCTTCACTTGGATAATAACTTCACAAATAAAGCAAAACATAACTTTCCTAATATAAATGTCACGAGAACAATCCACGCGAGAGAAAAGTCCTTTCTTGAAACCTGGCATCCATTGAGCCTTCTCTACGGCAACGAGCTGTTCCCGCTCATAGACACCACGGACAGCTTTAATACCTTCATCTCTGCAGTTGTCTCTCGTAAACCCATGAAGCCGAGGAAGAGACTTTCGCGTGGTGCCTACGCTGGACCTCTTTCCTGGCTTTCACGTGGACGACATGTTTCCTTTTGGGAAATAGCTTCCCTGTGGGGTCCACGAATTTAACATTGGGCACCGACATTCCGAGATCTGACTCAACTCCTCGGACCTCAGGCTCGGACATTTTATGTTTCCGTATCAGGTGTCGTTTTATCTCGTTCTTCCGCATATGACTGAACCGACAGAGGGGGCAACCAAAGCGACGGATGAATCTGAGATGAATGAGCCTCCAATTTCTGTTGAAGCTGTTGCGGTGATGATAAAAATGATCTCCACATCCCTCAATGTTGCAACACATCCCTTCATCATCATTCGTGATACGGATTTGATATATTTGGAACACCATGATGCGTAACCGGCATCATTGTGAACTGGTGACCGCTTCTCTCTTGCAGGAAACTAGCCTTTGTTTATGTATACCATGATTTTTATTTTATTTTTTTAATTTGGTGCCAATGCTTTTATATGGAATAGGTATTCAATTATTTAATAAACGACGGCTGAATATTGAGTGACGGACTAGACGCTAGTATTTTGGCTTACGAGCGCGGAAATTCTTTAATGGACGACGACTGAATATTGAATTACGGACAATGCGCTTGTATTCATTATTCAGCCGTCATTTTTTTATTTATTTATTATCAAAACATGTTTGAATAGTAATAGGCATTTATTTGAGATGACAATTACAAGCATCAAATCTGACACCCACCAGTGTCAATAGTCATCAAAACGTTTTCGTACGACACCATTAAAATCTCGAGCTCATTCGGGTCCGAATATTCCGATGTTGCTTTTATTATAAATCTGTACGGAACATGCGATGAGCTCGTTTTTGTTTTTTGTTTTTTTTAATTCCTCGGTTTTCAACTATTCAATAATTGGAAGGAGTCTATTTGACTGCATTAACTTTGGAATTTGAGAAAAACACTTCTCGGAAAAAATTAAAGAAACAGATTAACTTCTTAGAAATCTCTAAAGTAATATTAAAATCTCCATCTTCTACAACCCAGTACATCGATTAACGAAGAAGACCATATTTTAAGAACTTGGTTTAGTTAAATTCGGATGAATAAATTAATCATATCCACAGCAAAAGATTATCATTCATATTGAATTGCCCAAACATTCAAATATCGAAATATATATAACATGTCTCGTCCGATTTTATAGTTGTAATCATCATATGTGAATGTTCTATAGTTCTTTAAAAGGAGCTCCCAAAACCTAAAATACAAGCGTCTAGTCTGTCATTCAATATTCAACCGTCGTCCATTAAAGAATTTCCGCGTCCATAAATCCAAAGGCCTAATTCGTATAACATTAGCATCAAATTAAAAGGATAAATGATAGTATACATATAACTAGGCTAATTTCCAGCAAGACAGAAGCTGTCAACAGTGTTCAATGATGCCAGCAAGACATCATGATGTTCCAAAAATATCAAATCTGTATCGCTGATCAGTATTTTTAGTCAATATGATATATGTTGTAAAGTCGTTATTTAGAGTATGATGTATTCCAGTCACTCTTTGATCTTGAAATACATAGGTTCAATCGGCCCATAGTCCCGGGTTAAACGAAATTAGACACAAGTTACGAAACGCAACGCCATACAGCTTGCACGCTACGCTCGTATTTTGCTAGCTGCATGCGATATGTATGACCAAATTTGAGAACTTCGAGTGGAGGCGCTTGATGATATAGCCCTGTTCTACAAGTTTCTGCAATAATGTTTTCTGACGTTGATTAAAATCGTCACATATAACACAGGATATAGCAAATGCTACTAGGCGAGATATGTATATGCCATATGCAGGTCCCTCTAGTATATTACTGTCCAGATACGGACAGTCTACCATGTCGAAATTGTAATCATCTCTTTTGTCGTAAAGTCGGCCAGAGAGAAGGCCCGCTTCATTTTTATAGAGATATAGGTCTGAATAAGAAGCGAGAGAGAATTAAGGTTTAATGTCGCGTTCAGCAATATTTCAGCTATATAGGGAAGATCAAACAAAGAAAAACAATTCAACAAGTCAGCAATCCAGAAGTAATCAACACAACACACCAAAACACATGCACATACATTAAAACGTATGCAACAAACCGATTTCTCTCAAATGACCTAAGATACAGTCTTCTTTCACCTGACCAAAAAGATCTCAAGTAGCTGCTCGATAAAAAGAATATCTCCTACAGTCTTAAAATCTCTACGGTCGATAAGAATGTGTATCACTGAGAGATCTGCGTCTAGACTGGTTGGATTACTTCCACCAATTCGAACGTCATACAGTCTTTCCAAGAATGTGAAAGACACGTTATTGCGCTCTAGAATAAACTTTTGAATATTCATGAGATATATGGCGCTGATTATCCGGGTGGTTCAGGCGTTGTAAGTCGCCATTTGCAAATTTCTACCAGTCTGGTTATCAATCTAGCCCCAGGCTCGCTTTAGCTGCGAAAACTGTTGTCAACTAGTCCTCTAGTTTCCTTGGACTCTCAGCCAAATGATGGATAATTTCTGACAGATTGTCTGACTGGGAACAGAGTTCTCTCCCCCACCAAATGTGCAAAATTAGAGTGACCACAAGGATGCACTACCTCATTCCAGTAAAGTTTATTTTAAATATTCAGCTGTTCTATGTACAACACATATTTATCAATGATCAATTTCCCAATGTCAGCCCAAGCCTAACAAGATCCATTTCATTCTTCATCTATTACAGTGTTAACAACTTCGCTTTTGTTTCACTTGCTTCAAAGAAATCCATTTGGAATTACGTAGAAGATGAAAGCGCTAAAATTTGATGCATCTTGTTAAATGCTGACAATGTCACATTTTGTGGAATCTCAAAATGCTTCATTGAGCAAACTGCAAAGTTAGCAAGTATGTTTGATTTATCTTTGAGGCAGATTCCTGTCACAAGTATGAATGTATTCTTAGAGTTTTAAACATGTAGTTGCATGATATCAAATTGTGTGCCTTGTCAGATGGGATGGGTTAAAGGTGAAATGCAAAGGTTTTTATATTCTCCATTTCATATTGGTTGAACAATGATAGATAGATATTTCTGTCCACTTTGCTTGATTTATTGTGAAGTAGTTTGTCTGCTAGAAGCTTTTAACTGGTTAGTATCCGTAACCGAGCTGAATTCTGTTTTGCAAACCGTCATCGCTTATCTTTCTTCGATTGTGACATCACATCAGACCAGCTTCCCGAAGGCTCAACATTACAAATATTGGCGTCCAGTGATCATGAGGTGGTCTGATGTGACATCACAAACCAGCGTCAAACAAGAGCAGATAAGCGATATGGATTTCATTTCTAAAACTGGCGGGATTCGTGGTGTACTTGTTTTTTCCCTAAATTCACCTTTCCTGGTTGTGGGTTAGAAACTGGTACAGTCAAGTATCTTGCATAAGCCTGTCTAGATTTTTAATCAACAGCTATTCACATCAACGTACAGTCGATATGTCTACTCCTTGTTCGACCTGTTTACATTCCGATTCGACTGCCTAGCTTCCAATTATCGGCCAAACTTGAAAATAAACTTTGTATATATATTTTATTTGCTGGTGTTATTTGCTTCTTTGCATTGAAGATTAATTAAGGAAATTTATTCATTAATAAGTAAATGTGTGTTAAATGTTGTAGAATGGCTGATTAATTTGTTACTTTTTTGGAGGGATAGAAACCTAGCCAGACAACCTGGCAGAATTAATTCGTCATGTGGCTGAAGGGTCATGGGAAGGGACTTGGACTAAATGTCAACTAAAATATCATGACTATTGGGTTGTTAATCTTACCATTCTTGTACCATGTGTGCCTCATCTATGGCAATACAACGGACTCGATGTTCATACACAGCAGATCTCATCAGTTCGCGATCCCCGGCCGTCGACAACAATAGCTCAGGGTGGGAATAAACAAGATTGAACATCCCATTCTTGACATCTTCAAAGTTGACATTCGTCTTCATGATTTTTTCATCCTCTTCAAGATCCCCCCCCCCCTAACTGCATTATAGGAAAATGCTTCTTCACCATCTACATCTAAGGTACAGGCAGACACACCTCTCTTGCATAGGGATGATACTTGGTCTTGAATTATACTTTTCAGTGGCGAAATTACTAAAGTGATTGGTAACTCTTTTGGGTTATTGGCCAGAGTCAAATCAGGAGAAAACCCGAGTTTGTCCAACAACAAAAACGGCGACAGCTGGTATATTACGCTCTTCCCATACCCAGTTGGAAGCAGGCAAAGGACGTCTCTGCCCTCACATATTTCCTTCGGGGCCTGAAGTTGTACTTTACTTCAAATCGTACTTTAGTTCGAATTTGTTTACAGCGAAACTTAGACATTCGGAAAAGGTAACCATGCTGGAAGTGCCGCAGCTAGTGAGCTTTTGTGGCGTTGAATGGATGACTTTAAATTATTTAGAACTACTAATCAACTAAACTTGGAAATACTGTGTATAATGAGAATGTATTATGTTCTTATGAGTAAAATTAACTGAATTTCACAATAAAATTCGCCCGGATCTCTCGATTATCAAAGGCACTATTTAGTAGGCGGCTCACTGAGTGATCGTCATACGCTCCCCACCGGTGAGGATCATTTGCGTACACTTCGCCATCCATAAGATGGCTTGCAAATCGTGAGTCTCCATTATTGCGGAGCGATATCCGATACTTTACAGGATTCTGTTCGGTCTTCATCCGGCGGAGAACAGACTCGAGAAATCTGATAAATTACAGGTTTTCATACCACTTCTGTAACAGATATTGCCTGGGCTTACAAAATATATAGGTATGTATAACTTTCTTATCATCCAAGAGGTGTGGTGGATCTGAAATTTTGAACAAGTAGTTCATCACATGACTCGAAAATGGCGAGTTACGTTGGGGTTACGTCGGTAGACTTTAGCTGATTGGCTGACGAAGTCACATAGTATTGATTTATGGAAATTCCCTCTAGCAGTTGCCGAAAGTAGGCTGAACATGGATACACACGATCCCAGGGTCAGTCTTACCGCGTATAGATGACCGAGATGGTTACAGGTTGCGGTGGGGATTTGTGCGTTCTATGTGAGAGGCTCGTTCCGCCAATACGGAAATAGCCGAACGTGAGATTGTCTGGTTATAAATCTCCAGCTGTTCGGACGTCTCTCTCTCTCTCTCTCTC